>CM018686.1:18179149-18474722 GCA_009363875.1 Mikania micrantha | reverse complement strand
AACCCATGTCGCACCCCAAGAAATCCCGTCCCTTCCGGGGCGCGAGCGGCGGCAGATTGTCAGGATCGCAGTCTCCGGTCACACAACATGCGAGACCTATATGTCTGATTTCGTACGTACATCCAATAATTTGGATAAAAACAGTTTAGTAATATCAGAGTTGCGAAAATGAAGTACAAGTTAACAAAACAGTTTAATCATTCATAGTTTGCGGAAGCGTTATCTTAAAACAGTTTTCAAATGACAACTAACAAAGTGCGGAAGCGATTAAAGTAGTTTGACAATACATAATTAACAACCAAATGCTAATATTATCAAGTGGCCTAAGACCTAGTAGATGCATGGACTCCATCCTAGCATCCTAATCCTTGTGCGCGTGCCTTAGTTACCTGAGAAAACATGCGAGAAAAAGGTCAACACAATGGTTGGTGAGAGCACAGGTTTGTAAACAGCAGTAAACATCAAAAGGTTTAAAGTAAAGTTTGCAGGTCTATTTTCAATACAATGCAATATCAATTGATAGCTAGTCAATATATGTGTTATATCATATGCGGGTTCGCAACCGAAGCTAACATGCTGCCTCCCGCCATATCCATCCAAGATATGGCACTTGTTGTGGTCAATTATGCACTGTTCCGACTCCAGTCGGGGTGGCCATACGGCTCGCAAACAGTGGGGTTGTCAGGCCCAAATAGTACTATTCAGAATCACCACCAGCGCTGAGCGCAACGCGCTATTAACGGTTCGGGGTGTTAATGAGGACTTATCAGTTTGTGGATGAATGCCACACATATGCATATACGATATTAGCATGTACAAAAATAACCAATAGTGTGTGTTGTTCAATAGTAGTTTATATGCAATGTTTTCTCCCCCAAAGTAGAAAATAGAAAAAGGGGCGTGAACCTGACTCACACAGCAGTTCCGGTGTATATATGAGTTCGCGTCTTGCGAAAGCTAGCACCTGCTAGTATGCACCTATAACCATATAGGTGTGAGTATGTGTTCTGTGTTGTTGTATCCCATACAACTCCAAGTGTCGGTGTGCTCAACCGGTGCGTGTGTTAACTAGTGAGACTTGACGAATCGTGGTGACACGATGTTGTGTTTATAGTGCCTTGACGCACATAGACACTAATATGCATCCTATGACTCTAGTCACATAAGTTACCATTTTTATTAGGTTTCCCATTTAGGAAAATGTGGTTATGAAATTCCATTTCATAAAACTAATAACTTCCATATGTTTATAAAACTGTTTAAACTCTTAAAACATGTCATCTGCGCATAAATCGCCATTTATGCCGTTTTGCCCAATAAAGTTTCCTTATTTGGAAAGTACCCCGTTTAAAACTCGTTTTCACAAATCAAGGTTTCCAATATGCTTAGAAATCATTTCTAAACATATTTCAATAATCGAAGTTCGTCAAATCTTTCAAAACTCAAAAGCCCTATTTTGATTTCTAAAGTTTCCATTTTAGTAAGTTTCTATAAACCAAGTTTTTGACAAAAAATCAAATATCCCAATGTGTTTCTAAACACTCCAATACACATTTAACAGCATCTAGACATGTCTAACATGTCTAGATTGTTACAAATCCAAGACTTGCACATAAAAGTTTCCTTTTATGGCAAGTTTGTCCAAATCATCATCGAATCGAACATAACTTCATCAAAACTCAAATCTAATATTCTAATACTATCAAATCAGTAAATCTATAAACCCTATTCATCAAATCACCAACAAAATCGTGCACATGGTCATATGGAGTTGCATGTGGGTTTTTTCACCCATTGCATGTATAATCTATCACTAGATAAACGTTTAAAACTACCTTAGAAGCTTAAATCCGTGGTAGAATCGGTTCTGATGACGACAAGCTACTGGATGGTGTTGTTCCAAGTTCTTGATGTTCCTATCACCTTCTTCGAGTTCCATGGTCTCCAATGGCTTCAAATCACACCACAATCAATGGCTTCTAATGGTTATAACAGAGGTTGGAGCTTGATCTCAGATGGGTTTTGTCGCAACAATGAGTGGAATTCAAAGAAAATGGGAGGAGCTCGACTGAAGGAAATGGGTTTGTTTATATTGAAATTTTGATCTGCATGGCCTTCGCGTACCGCGGAGGCCGATCAAAAATCATCACTCGCGTACCGCGATGTAATTCGGGAGTCTCGACTCCCGGTTTGCTTCGCGTACCGCGAAGCTTTTCGCCGAAGGGGGTATCGCGTACCGCGACGGCCTACTTCATTGCTTTTCGATTTCGCTGATATGGTTTCGCTCGTACTCGATTCCTAACGTTTATCTAAAGCATCTAATGCTCGTTTAAGCACGTAAATACAAATAGCACATAAGTTTGATTGATCACCAACGTTCGTGAGACTCGTGTGTGTTTCGATAATTCCTCGAATTATCTAAGATAGTTGTGTTCGTTTCTAACGAAGTGTTTGCACGCTTGATTAATCCCTAATCAACGTGTGATGCACAATTCAATAATTCCCCGAACTATTGTTTTGTGTTAGTGTTGTGGTTGCCACTCTTGGTTTCCAAAACCAATGTGCAATGTACGATTCGATAGTTCCACGAACTATCGTTTCGTAGTTGTTTGTGTTCAACTCATCTAATTAAACATAGTTTAATGAAATGCAAGAAGTATGAATGTGAAATGTAAAGAATGTAAGAGTTGCAATTTACCTGAAATTGCCGGGTGTCACATCATCCCCTTGTTGAAAGAAATTTCGTCCCGAAATTTGATTGTTGTTGGTAGTGTTTGAGAAGTAAGAGTGTTTGAGAAACAAAATTTTTCCGGTTGTCACATCATCCCCTTGTTGAAAGGAATTCGTCCCGAAATTTATTCGTTGTTGTCGACATTTGACGTTGTTTTGCTTGAAGAGATGGGATATTTGCGCATCATCTGATCTTCACGCTCCCACGTGAATTCAGGTCCGCGTTTCGAGTTCCATCGAACTTTGACAATGGGTATCTTGCTCTGTTTGAGTTGTTTGACCTCACGGTCCATGATTTCTACCGGCTCTTCCACGAACCGTAGTTGTTCATCCACCTGGATCTCATCCAGTGGAACTATAAGTGTTTCATCTGATAAGCACTTTTTCAGGTTCGAGACATGAAATACGTTGTGAACTCCATCGAGCTCGGTTGGTAAGTTGAGTTGGTATGCCACTGGACCAATCCTTTTTAGGATCTCGAAAGGTCCAATGTACCGTGGGTTCAATTTGCCCTCGTTTTCCAAAACGAATGACGCCTTTCCATGGTGAGACTTTCAGAAGGACTTTATCTCCTACCTGAAATTCCAAAGGTTTTCGGCGTTTGTCGGCATAGCTCTTTTGACGATCACGAGCTGCTGCCATGCGGTTTCTGATTTGCACTATTTTCTCTCTCCGTCGTTTCGTGTACGAGTTCCGGGCCAGTGAGCTGACTGTCGCCCACTTCCGCCAACAGATAGGTGACCGGCATTTCCTGCCATAGAGTGCCTCAAAAGGCGCTGCTTTGATGCTTGTGTGGTAGCTGTTGTTATAGGAAAATTCTACAAACGGCAGGTGAGTTTCCCAACTATTTCCAAAGTCTACTACGCACGCTCGTAGCATATCTTCAAGAGTTTGTATCGTACGTTCACTCTGGCCATCAGTTTGTGGGGTTATGCTGTACTCATATCCAACCGCGTGCCAAGCGACTTTTGCAATGATTTCCAGAAGTTAGAAGTGAATCTGGCGTCTCGATCTGAAATAAGGAGATTGGCACTCCATGTCGCGAGACTACTTCTTTGACATAGATTCTGGCTAGCTTTTCCCATTTTGTCATTTCCTTGATCGCAAGGAAAATGGCTGACTTAGTCAGTCGGTCTACAATTACCCAGATTGTCACATCCACTAGGAGTACGGGGTAATTTGGTGATAAAATCCATGGATATTTGTCCCACTTCCACATGGGGATTTCAGGTTGTGTGAGTAATCCAGAGGGTTTCTGGTACTCGATCTTGACTTTAGCACAAGTCAAGCATTTGCCTACGTAAGTAGCGATGTCGGCTTTCATGTGCGGCCACCAGTAAAGTTCCTTCAGATCGTGATACATCTTATCAGATCCAGGGTGAACGGAATATCGGGATTTGTGAGCCTCGTCCATCACAAGGTCTCGTAGGTTTCCGTGGCGTGGAACCCATACGCGTTCCATGAAATAGTGTAAGCCATCGGCTTTTACTTTAAGGTGTTGCTCCATTCCCCTTAGTGATTCAGCCGCTAGATTTTCTGCCTTAAGTGCCTCCACTTGGGCAACGCGTATCTGCTCAGGAAGGTTGGGAAGGATGGTGAGTTGTAAAGCTCGTACTCTCTTGGGTTTCGATGTGTTTTTTCCGGCTTAGGGCATCGGCCACTACATTGGCCTTCCCCGGGTGGTACTTGATAGCGCACTCATATCGTTTAGGAGCTCGAGCCAGCGACGTTGTCGCATGTTCAGTTCCTTCTGCTCGAATATGTGTTGGAGACTCTTGTGATCAGTGTATATCGTACACTTTGTACCGTACAGGTAGTGTCTCCAGATCTTGAGTGCGAATACCACGGCTCCAAGTTCTAAGTCGTGGGTGGTGTAGTTAGTCTTCTCATGGACTTTTAGTTGTCTTGAAGCATATGCGATCACCTTGTCGCGCTCATCACACGCAGCCGAGTCCTTGTACATTGAGCAATCGCAATATACTACGAAGTCATACCGTTCCATCAGGAAAAGTGATAAGATAGGTGCACTACAGAGCTTCTCTGCTTAGAAGTTAGTTTAATGCAGCTTCTTGTTTGTCAGTCCAGAGATACTTCTTGTCCTTATGAGTTGGAGCTGTAAGGGGTTGGGCTATTTTTCGAAAATCCTTCGATAAATCGTCGATAATAGCGGCCAATCCTAGGAATTGTCGTACCTCAGTTGGGGTCCTCGGTGCTTCCCAGTTCTTGATTGCCTCTATCTTAGACTTATCCACATGAATCCCTGTTCATTAACAACATGTCCCAAGAATTGGACTTCTCGAATCCAGAAGTTCGCATTTGAGAGTTTAGCGTACAGCTTCTCTTTCCGTAGCAGTTCGAGAGCCAATTGAAGATGCTCTTTGTGTTCCTCCTCGGTTTTGGAGTAGATGAGAATATCATCTATGAAGACAATGATAAACTTATCCAGGTAGGGTTTGCACACTCTATTCATGAGGTCCATGAATACTGCAGGTGCATTGGTTAGCCCAAACGGCATGACCAAAAACTCGTAATGGCCATACCGAGTGCGAAAAGCAGTCTTGGGTATATCTTCTTCCTGAATCCTCAACTGATGGTACCCAGATCGCAGATCGATCTTGGAGTAGTAACTCGATCCTTGCAGTTGATCAAACAGATCGTCGATTCGCGGTAAAGGGTAGCGGTTCTTGATCGTCACTTTGTTCAATTCCCGATAGTCAATGCACATTCGAAACGTGCCATCCTTTTTCTTTACGAATAAGACCGGAGCTCCCCAGGGTGAGAAGCTTGGTCTAATGAAACCTTTGTCCAATAACTCCTGCAGTTGATTGGACAGTTCCTGCATCTCCGAAGGTGCAAGTCGATATGGTGCTCGTGCAATGGGCGCTGCTCCCGGCACAAGGTCTATGCGGAACTCCACTTGCCGAGGTGGTGGTAGTCCTGGTAGATCCTCAGGGAATACATCGGGATAGTCGCATACGACTGGGATTTCTTCTATTCTCTGTTCCTCTTCAGTCTTGTCGGTGATAAGTGCCAGAATGGCTGTGTATCCCTTTCGTAAGCATTTGTGAGCTTTCATGCACGAGATGATGTTCAGAGGAGTGTCACTCCTTTCGCCCTTGATATCTAGAGTTTCTCCGCTAGGGAGGGGTATGCGCACGACCTTGTCGTGGCAAATGATTTCAGCCTGGTTTTCAGACAACCAATTCATGCCCACTACGACATCGAAACTGCCTAGTGTAACCGGCATGAGGTCAATCTTAAATTTATGGCCTGCTAGCTCTAAAGTGCATTCTCTCAGAATGTGCTTAGTTACAATCAATTTACCATCAGCTAGTTCTACTGTGTATTCGACCTCTAAGGGTGTTGGGGTTATGGGAAGTATCTCACTAAAGTCTTTAGATATAAAGCTTTTCTCAGCTCCAGTATCAAACAATACAGTAGCATAATTATCATTTAAGAGATACGTACCGGTTGCAAGGTTGGGATCCTCCTGGCCTCCTTAGCCCCAATCACGAAGGCTCGTCCCCTCGTGCCATTGTTCCCATTGTTGTTGTGTTGTTGGTTGTTGTTGTGTTGTTCAGGTGCGGGCAGTCCTTCTTGAAATGCCCTGGTTTGCCACATTCGAAGCAACCCTTTGGTGCTTCAAGTTGTTGTTGTTGTTGTGGCTGTGGGGTCTTTACGAGCAGTTCACCCCTGCAGTCCTTGGCTGCATGTCCCCCTTTTCCACAACGCTGGCATTGGAAGCGGCCACATTGTCCCTGTGCATGGTGGAAGTTGCACTTGTGGCATTTGGGGTGTTTTCCAGCATAACCTCCTTGGTTCTGGGTGGTGGGGATAGGTGGTGCATAAGCTTGGGTCGATCCAAACTTGCGCTGTTGTGGTGGGGGTTGGAGAGTGGAAGTCTTGCTTAGGGCGTCATCCCATTTTCGTTTGCCCTTGTCGTTGGTTGTGGTCACAGCACCACGTGGTGGTAAGAGTCCTTGTGCAACCGCCGAGTCAGTGAGTTTGTGAGTAAGTCGCACGGCTTGTTGCATGGTAATGGGGTCAGCAGAGAGTACCATTCCCTGGATTTGAGGTGGCAATCCATCGATATATTTCTCTATGTGCTTGAAAGGTGGGTTTGCCATCTCCGGGCACAGGTTTGCCAGCTCATAAGACCTGGCAGTGTAGGCCTCAACCTCGGAACCTATCATTTTGTGGTTCCAGAACTCCGTCTCAAGTTTCTGCACTTCACCGCGTGGACAGTATTCGCGGTTCAACATCCTCTTAAAGTCATCCCAAGGTAGGGCGTTGGCTGCATCGAGCCCTTGATTCTGGACATTGGCATTCCACCAAGTGAGGGCAGCTCCCTCGAATGTCCCTGCAGCGAACTTGACCCCGTCCTCGTTCCTGCAGTTGCTCATGGCAAGGCCGATTCCGCCTTCTCGATCCAGCGTAATAGTCCAACGGCACCCTCTGTACCGCTGAAGGAGTGGGGTTTGCAGTCCAGAAACATCTTGAACGTGCAGAGAGGAGGGTTAGGATTTGCTCCTTGGTTTAATGGGTTTTGGTTACGGGCAGCTTCCCGTGCAGCAAGTACCTCCTCAACTCGCTCGTTGATGAGCGCGTTCAGTTCAGCTTGAGTCAAGTTGATGTTTCCACGTCCACCTGCATTCCTGCGTCCTCCACGTCTTCCAGCCATGATCTTCATAGCGAGAATACGTGTTAGTGTTTGTCTAATGGCTAATGTAGTGTGTGCGATAGGTACTGTAAAGAACGTGTAGAGCTATCCGCTCTTCCCCGTCATGGGTAGTCACGTGCAGTGACGAACGTAATGCATAAAAGATGTAACGTGTGTGCAAGTACTACAATACTAAGCACTATGTGTTGTGTGGAGACTAGTGGTTATAGACTAAGTTCACTAAATGCAAACCTAATTCGCAATAACCGGAGTCTCTGATACCAATCTGTCGCACCCCGAGAAATCCTGTCCCTCCGGGGCGCGAGCGGCGGCAGATTGTCAGGATCGCAGTCTCCGGTCACACAACATGCGAGACCTATATGTCTGATTTCGTACGTACATCCATAATTTGGATAAAAACAGTTTAGTAATATCAGAGTTGCGAAAATGAAGTACAAGTTAACAAAACAGTTTAATCATTCATAGTTTGCGGAAGCGTTATCTTAAAACAGTTTTCAAAATGACAACTAACAATAGTGCGGAAGCGATTAAAGTAGTTTTGACAATACATAATTAACACAACCAAATGCTAAATATTATCAAGTGGCCTAAGACACTACAGTAGATGCATGGACTCCATCCTAGCATCCTAATCCTTGTGCGCGTGCCTTAGTTACCTGAGAAAACATGCGAGAAAAAGGTCAACACAATGGTTGGTGAGAGCACAGGTTTGTAAACAGCAGTAAACATCAAAAGGTTTAAAGTAAAGTTTGCAGGTCTATTTTTCAATACAATGCAATATCAATTGATAGCTAGTCAATATATGTGTTATATCATATGCGGGTTCGCAACCGAAGCTAACATGCTGCCTCCCGCCATATCCATCCAAGATATGGCAATTGTTGTTTGGTCAATTATGCACTGTTCCGACCTCCAGTCGGGGTGGCCATACGGCTCGCAACAGTGGGGCTTGTCAGGCCCAAATAGTACTATTCAGAATCACCACGCTGAGCGCAACGCGCTATTAACGGTTCGGGGTGTGTTTAATGAGGACTTATCAGTTTGTGGATGAATGCCACACATATGCATATACGATATTAGCATGTACAAAAATAACCATAGTGTGTGTTGTTCAATAGTAGTTTATATGCAATGTTTTCTCCCCCAAAGGTAGAAAATAGAAAAAGGGGCCGTGAACTCACCTGTTACAGCAGTTCCGGTGTATATATGAGTTCGCGTCTTGCGAAAGCTAGCACCTGCTAGTATGCACCTGTAACCATATAGGTGTGAGTATGTGTTCTGTGTTGTGTTGTATCCCATACAACTCCAAGTGTCGGTGTGCTCAACCGAGTGCGTGTGTTAACTAGTGAGACTTGACGAATCGTTGGTGACACGATTGTTGTGTTTATGTGCCTTGACGCACATAAGACACTAATATGCATCCTATGACTCTAGTCACATAAGTTACCATTTTTATTAAGTTTCCCATTTAGGAAAATGTGGTTATGAAATTCCATTTCATAAAACTAATAACTTCCAATATGTTTATAAAACTTGTTTAAACTCTTAAAACATGTCATCTGCGCATAAATCGCCATTTATGCCGTTTTGCCCAAATAAAGTTTCCTTATTTGGAAAGTACCCGTTTAAAAAACTCGTTTTCACAAATCAAGGTTTCCAATATGCTTAGAAATCATTTCTAAACATATTTCAATAATCGAAGTTCGTCAAATCTTTCAAAAACATCAAAAGCCCTATTTTGATTTCTAAAAGTTTCCATTTTTAGTAAGTTTCTATAAAACCAAGTTTTTGACAAAAAATCAAATATCCCAATGTGTTTCTAAACACTCCAATACACATTTAACAGCATCTAGACATGTCTAACATGTCTAGATTGTTACAAATCCAAGACTTGCACATAAAAGTTTCCTTTTATGGCAAGTTTGTCCAAATCATCATCGAATCGAACATAACTTCATCAAAACTCAAATCTAATATTCTAATACTATCAAATCAGTAAATCTATAACACCTATTCATCAAATCACCAACAAAAATCGTGCACAATGGTCATATGGAGTTGCATGTGGGTTTTCACCCATTGCATGTATAATCTATCACTAGATAAACGTTTAAAACTACCTTAGAAGCTTAAATCCGTGGTAGAATCGGTTCTGATGACGACAAGCTACTGGATGGTGGTTGTTCCAAGTTCTTGATGGTTCCTATCAACTTCTTCGAGTTCCAATGGTCTCCAATGGCTTCAAATCACCAACAATGGCTTCTAATGGTTATAACAGAGGTTGGAGCTTGATCTCAGATGGGTTTGGTCGCAACAATGAGTGGGAATTCAAAGAAAATGGGGAGGAGCTCGACTGAAGTGAAATGGGTTTGTTTATATTGAAATTTTGATCTGCATGGCCTTCGCGTACCGCGGAGGCCGATCAAAAATCATCATCGCGTACCGCGATGTAATTCGGGAGTCTCGACTCCCGGTTTGCTTCGCGTACCGCGAAGCTTTTCGCCGAAGGGGGTATCGCGTACCGCGACGGGCCTACTTCATTGCTTTTCGATTTCGCTGATATGGTTTCGCTCGTACTCGATTCCTAACGTTTATCTAAAGCATCTAATGCTCGTTTAAGCACGTAAATACAAATAGCACATAAGTTTGATTGATCACCAACGTTCGTGAGACTCGTGTGTGTTTCGATAATTCCTCGAATTATCTAAGATAGTTGTGTTCGTTTCTAACGAAGTGTTTGCACGCTTGATTAATCCTAATCAACGTGTGATGCACAATTCAATAATTCCCCAAACTATTGTTTTGTGTTAGTGTTGTGGTTGCCACTCTTGGTTTCCAAAACCAATGTGCAATGTACGATTCGATAGTTCCACGAACTATCGTTTCGTAGTTGTTTGTGTTCAACTCATCTAATTAAACATAGTTTAATGAAATGCAAGAAGTATGAATGTGAAATGTAAAGAATGTAAGAGTTGCAATTTACCTGAAATTGCCGGGTGTCACACCCCAAAACTTGAGGATTATGATTGTCATAATTGGTTATCGTAACCCTCCTTTATTATTGTGAGCAGTAAATAGAGAGCTTAGCCAATTCACTGTTCATTAAATAAACAGGATCTCACAATTCTAAATTAATTTTGTTAATGAGTCATAATTAATTTGGGATTATATAAAGCATGAAATACTAAAACTTGTCTTTTGAATCTTATAGATGTCTTTCATTGATGCTACTAAACCACATAGGATAAATCTATTTCGAAATCAGTTCAATGGGAATAACTTTTCTACTTGGATGCATCACCTTAGAGATGTCCTTAGAAAAGAAGGAATATTGTATGCTTTGGATAACCCTATTACTCCCGAGCAACCCATAGGCTGCACCACATTTGAAAGGATGAAACACATTGGACACGAATATGAGATAAAATATCTCATATTGACTTCGATGTCTCCTGAATATGTGGATTAGCTTATGTATCTCTTCAGTCATGAGATGATTAAAGAGAACAAAAGAGTTTTCCTGCCAAACAGATTTTGGCGATTTGAAATTCTTAAAAAGGTCCAAAAGGGTTTGAGACCGGGTGGAGACGTAGTAGCTCACGTTGATAGGTTGCAAGGCTATTTTGATAGGCTTGTCAAACTAGACTATCCCATGAACCTTGATATTGCTATTGATTTCATCCTTATATCCCTACCAAAGGAATATGAATCTTTGTAAAAGAGTTAGAAAAGAAATACCTGGGGATGCTCTTGGTTTAGGAAACCAAGATGAGGATAGTAGTGAGCAGTGGGAGGAATAAGCCATTGACCAAGGTCGATGATGTCCAGTACATTGTTGCTCAACGTCTGAAGGGTTCAGATATGCCGGGATCTTCTGGTATGCCTTGTTCATTCAACATAATTCTTGAATTAGAAAATCTTTGATAATAATGTGAGTGTCACAATTGTTTAATTATTTGCAAGTATTCGAGGTGGTTGATAAGCTGGAAGCTTGAGTCTTGAATTCCATGGGATGGAAGACAAGACGAATAGAAGAAATATTCTTTTATTCTTTCATTTTTCATTAATTGTTTAAATTGTTTAAAATGATTATGAATATTTTGACATTCTTAGTTTGACTAAGAATAATGCTTCTAGTATTATTTATGCATTGATTGATTAATTATATTTATGCTTGATAAATTGTTTTGATAGCATAATCGATAATAATTATTGATAATGCAAATTGAATTCTATATGATAGAATTATAAATAAAGGCAATACACATGATTCATATTAATGGAATAATTTAAAGTGTTTAAATAATTCTAATTAGACAAGACTAACCTTTAAAGCAAGGTGTAATACATGAATCTCTAAACAATTGAAAATGGAATTCATTGTTACAAGAGTTTGATGATTACACAACATGCTTAAGGAAGGTTATAAAGATTGTGATCTTTAAAATGCAATTCTGTTGCATAAATTGTGTAAAGATTAAATATGAATAATTCATAAGGTTGTGAACTTAATGAAATCTTTGAAAGAGGTCAAAGAAGATTTACAAAAAATGAAGATCTAAAAGCAACGATAGTTATATATGAGATATAACCAAAGGTTACCAAATTAATGCATGTAATGTGAAATTGCTTCACAACCAAGTACAGAATGATGTAGGTATGTTGATAAATACCAATACATAATGTGTCTTTCTCTTGAATATGGTCCAATGAATGAATATCCCAATGAACTTATCATATGAATTACTACACTAGCTTTAATTATAGGTATATTATAAAGAGTTGTAAAATAAACCTGTATAAATTCCTATTTAGGGGTTTGAGGATTTAACAAAGAGTTGTTAACAATTTATTTGAAATTGGATCCTCATTAATGATAAAGATAGTTATCATAAATCCCTAAAATGAAATAGACAGAATTTTCATCAATTTCTTCCTAAGGCAGGAAACTGTATTGTTGAAAATTAGATAGTGCAAATTGAAAGAGTTCAATTGTGCAATGATATGATATATATGTTTCAATCAACACAAAGTGTTTTGAATGGATCTTAAATGAGTTTAAGAACCAAATGTTACAAATGACATCTGCAAAAGCTCACGGGATCACTATGAACCCAAAACTTGCAGAAGTGTAACTATTGATTGATAAACATAATTTATGGTTTGGAACCATAAACACTAAAGATGCAATAGAACAAGCTAAGAGACTTGTTCAACAACATTTAGATGTTGTGTGGTTGAAATTAGAGAATTTCAATGACAAGATCAACATGAATGTATTAGGATACTACAAATTCTGTAAACAAGAGTTGTTTGACAGATGAGTAGTTAAATATTAAAACTGAATTACCATAAGAACACCTTAACTGAGTATTCTTATAAGTAATTAGAAAGTTTTAAAATCCTAATATGACAAACTTGTTGCGACAAGTCCATGGTTGATAAAAGCATCTCAAGTGGGAATCTTTGTCGTGGTAAGAAACTAAGGTGTTAGTTTTGCCTAAAGGACAAAGATGTTCAACATATATATGTCAAGGCTAGTGGGAGCGTAGTAAATTCTAATGATAACGTTATGTAAGTATATAGATGACATACTAATTATAGAAAAGGAGTTTCTATAATAAAGGCATAAACTTTAACATATGATGTTAAACGAAACAAGTATCAATTTTATTTGATAAAATTGAATATATATTAATGGTTAATATATAATTTATCCAATGACATTTTCAATAGAGATTGAAAATAAAACTTAGATAAATCTTGCATAAGATGAAGAGTCACATGCAAATTGTCTATGTCAAAGCATGAATTGTTCACTAAAGGTTAGAGAACACTAATAAACGCATCAGAATGCTTAGAATAAAAGAGTTCATTACTAATCTCAATAAGATTCCTAATGACTAGGAATGGATTGAGAAAACATATGACAACAATGTAGCATAGTTGAGACTATGAAAATTATAGTCATATTATAGTAGAAGCATTATGAGAAAGGACTGAAAGAAAGACATAATAATAAATAAAATTCATAAATCAGAATATAGCAATTCAGTTCACTAAATGTATTTAGAGAGCTGAATATGAGGATAATGCTGATAAATAGATATTGGATATGCTAGATGGGGAATCTGATTTAACTTTAGTATTGGGTGCTCTACAATCGAAACACGGAACATTGAATGTTCATTTTGATTTAATGGTTAAAGGCAAAATGAATTATGTTTCTGAATTCGAAATTTTGTACATTTTAGTATCCTTGAATATAGTATTCTAAATGTCCGTAGTCGATCAGATTCATGGGAATCAATCTGAACTAAGATTACTTGAATGCTTGGTTAGTTTATAGTGATAAAAGCTCAAGAGTTGAGAACCAAGATTCATAGGCATTCATTAGAGAATGATGTCGGACGTAACTCGCTTCAAAACATTCTTCATGGATCGTTGTCATAAGATGTTTTTGATATTAAAGTATATTCGATATACACAAATATCCTTAGACCTAAGGAGTATATTGAACTAACATTAATCAAAGGTCACTCTTTGATCTTACCTAACGCTGTCTTGAAAAATAGGCAGTAATAAGGGTAACAATTGGGAATGGTTCTAAGATTAAGTGGGAGTTATATGCTGCCAAAGGGATTCTATAATCTTATACAGATAAGACAAGATATTATGGCACCCTCGTTGATTTAAACTGATGTAAATGCGTGGCCACGCTCAAACTAAAAGTAGTTTGTTAGATCATTTTAAATTGAGAACGAGAATGAGAATACTTGAACAATATATGAGATTAAAGAGAAATCCATGTCTCATGTTCAAGGAATATCGAAATAGAAAGGATATACAGATAAAGGTTATCTGAGACTATAAATGTTAGTTAAAATGAAGAGTTACTTAAACTAAAGAAGTTTTAGTCGACGTAAGAAGTCATACCTTACTAGGGGCAGCGTGATGCAGCTAGGCGTCCAACACTGTCTACGTTGAATCACTTAGTCGATGAATCGTCCAAGTGGGAGTCTGTTGGATATTGGATGTCCGATTAACGATAAGTTCAACGTTGCTATGAAAGGTATGATCCAAAGAGTTACACTTTGGAAGACAACGACTTTATGTTTAATTGTTAAACATAATATACGATCACGAATTGTCGGCTTTATCAAATTGGCTTTTATTATTTATGAAATAATAATCGGTGGGAATTAATTATTGAGATAATTAATTCATTAGACGAATAAAGTTTTGAACTTTATTAAAGGTTTATTTATTAATTAATTGGTAATTAATAAAAGGAGAATTGATTAAATAAGTAATGTTTAAATCAATTAAACATTAACTATTTAATGGACATTTAACAGATTAATTGTTAATTGGTTAAATGGAGATTGTAGTAATTAAATTGTTTAATTACTTAAATGTGTTTAATCAAATTAAAAGGGTTTTAATTTGAATTAAATAAAAGGTGGGAAACCAATTTTGAATTGGTAGTCAAAAGATCCTATTTTTATGGATCTAATCTTTGACTTTAAAATGGTGGGAATTAATTTTGAATTGGTAAATTCAAACTTCCAAGAAAAGTGGATCTTCATTTGACTATAAATGAAGATCCAACCTACCATTTTTGATATTCTAAAAAAAACCCTAATTCTCCTTCTCCCCTTCACCCTTTGGCCGTCGCCCCCTCTCCCCTTTGGGGCTGCCCATTGCCGTCGTACATCACCACCATAATTGGTGGTGTTTTAGTCAACTAGCCACTAGCCGGATCAAGTCGTGGTGAGCCGTGGGTTGCACCATCGAGCCGAACCGAGCCGTGGGTTGAACCGTCAAGCCGTGAGTGGTGATATTCGAGCCAAACTGAGCCAAAAGCAGTTTTGGTTGTTTATGGTGTTTCATGAGATGAAATCCGGACTCGGGTGATCGTATTGATTCAACTAGCGAGACCGTTGCCGATCCATCGTGTGTTTTTGGAACCGCTTCGTAAAGGTCGATTTCTAAAACCCCCTATGGTTGTGTTGTTAGAATTTAATTGTTGTTTAAACTATTTGTAACTGGATCCTGATTTGGGAATTGTTTCGATTACGAATCGAAAGGTTATAAAATTTAATATGCTTCCGCTGTGTCAGATCTGATCTGATAGTTTAATCCGGTTTTATGAAAACTGATTTTCTCAATTAATATGATTAATTGAATCTGATTAAATTAAAAGTAACCTAGAATTCCCAACAGAGGCGTGGTCCAGAATTCACCTGGGAGCGGGAAGATCTGATGAAGCTTAAGTACCCACATTTATTCACTACGGTCACTCCAAGTTGAATTTCGGGACGAAATTCCTTTAACTTGGGAAGACTCTAACATCACTGTATTTCTGGTCGTCCGTACATCCGTACGATTGTACTGTTACGACCTGAGATTTGTAATTATTAATGATGATGGATTATTTGATGATTATCTCTGTCATTGGTATACATATTTAGAATATATTATTATACACGTAAACCATGGGAAGTTTAATTGCAATCCAACTAAACAGGACCAGAGAGTTTATAGCAGATGAAAACACAGATAATGGTTTACTGGTTTGAAATGGAAAGGAAATTGAAGTTTGTTACTGGTTGGTTGCTAAACATAGTCAAGGACACATGGTCATGGTTTATCGAAATAGAGGTGGGACGGTGGCTGGGGCAGTTGCGACTGATCCCTACATATGCCCTATACATATGCATATTTCGGTTATCACGGATGTGTTAGTGATTTGGTTTAGTGGGTTTTGGATTGGGATTGATAATATTTAAGATAATAAAATAATAAAAGTTTAATTGGAAATGGATACGCGGTGGTGAGGTTACGCACATAATTTAAACACGAATATTAATTCAGAGATATTAACTTGATAATGTATTCGTGTGGGTGACGATTCACACGAATATAATTATTAAGAATAATATTCTGAAATGATATTCCATAAATTGTAAATCAAATCGAAATACGATACAAGCGTCGGATTCGCAAAGGTGACGATCTTTACGAATACGTACGTAAGTAAAGTGTTTCGACGAGATAATTAAATAATATCTAACGATATTAAAAATAAGAAAATGGATTTAATAATGTTTATTAGGAATCACGACCTAAAATAAATCCGAACAAATAGTCTTAATTAAACAAATTAATTAATGAAATAAAAATGAATCGCTTTTACGAAATAATCTAATTAAAAGTGTTTTATTTCTTTGAAACGTAATTATTTAAACGGGTTTTAATTTAAATAAGCTTTACGCTAAAAACCGAACATTTAACTAAGTTTATCGCGATAAAAATGAGATCGAACACACGGGGACTAAGCGGGTTACTAAAGAAGAAGAAGTCATCTTCTTCTTCATTTTACACACACTCTTTCTCTCTCTAGTTCACCAAAAACGCACACACACACTCTCTCTCTAACTTCTCACTACGATATCTCTCTCGTTTCTTGGCGGATTCGTGTGATTCTTGGCCCTAAACAACCACAAGACCAAGGGGAACAAGAAAGTACAAGAAAATCCCACGCTTGATCAAAAATTCAAGGTAAATCTCGAGCTTCTTTCTGTTTTTACACTTAAACGTACAATAACCATCATCATTATCATTGTGAACGACTTTATGGTTTTAAAAACCCTAAAACGAGATTATAGGATCATGTAGAAGCTATGTATGGTCGTGAATCAGCAGGGGCTTGAAGATGATGATGATAGAATAGCATGTTCGCATCCCAGCAGGGGGCCGCCCTGCAATCGCATCTGCCGAACCCTTTTTCTTTTTAGAGGTGGCCGAACCCTAACCCTAACCCAACAGCACCTACTGCCTCACGAACCTCTTTGGGGACCGAACCCAGATCATCACAAACCAGTGAGGTTCGCTTAGGGTAGCCGAACCTTTTTGCTTTAGCCACGAACATCAAGTCACTTCCGAACCTTACTAGTCTCACGAACCATGGGGAGAACCTGGTGCATGAAGATCCACGAACCTTGCCATGCAGCCCTAGCAGCCGAACCCTCTCATGCCCCGAACCCAGCCCCCACGAACCTTTGGTCTGAACCCTCATTTAGCCGAACCTAGCACATTAAAACCGGTTAGAGGGCAGCGAACCTTGGCCCACAATCCTTTATATTGGCCGAACCCATGGCTAGACGAATTGTCGGGCTTGTAAACCTAAAAACTATTGTGGAACCGAAACTGGGTCTTTTGAATTAAGGAAAGGGCTACATAAACTTATACAAATCGTGATAAGCAAAGAGAGTTGGAGTTAAACACACTCATGCATGCATGGCTATCTTAGATCACAACTTTTATAGTATATATATATATATATATATATATATACATAAACCCTAAATTATAAATTAATACGGTTTGAATATTTTGTGGGAGTGACTTGAAAATGATTTCACTAAACCTAAAGTGGATTTTAAAAATCTAGGTAAGGATGGTGGGATTAGGTAATCATGCATGTATGTGTGAAGGTGTGTATGAGTAAAAATAGTATTTCTCTTAGTTTACTTATTTATGAGAAGTGAACCTACGAGATCATAAGTAATTGTCAACCGTATATAATTGAAACTAGCAAGTTTGAATTATAAATTAAAGATGACTAATTATAAATTATTAGTTGAATCATATAACTTAGGTGAAGCAAACTAAGTTAATGACATGATTAATATTAAAAGGAGACATGTAGGGATAATTAATTGAAATGAAAAGCATATGCTTATGAACCTCTAAAACACGATAATTACAGGTGATTGAGTTGTTGTTGATTTCTCTTACGCGAGCGCGCATACTACAAGAATACTGAATTTAAGGACTCAAGTGAGTTCTCATAACCTCCCTTTCTTTTAAACTATTTTGTTTTGAAACTCGGAGGTGAAGCATGTATACCAACTTTCATATTGACTTGATAACACAGGGATGACATTTATTTAGTTGTATGAGATCCATAGTTATGGATTGTCGTATTCCATGAGTTGTTACTGATGACCTTGATCATCTGTAATGACTGCATGTATTGTCACTATTCCATGAGTTGAAGCTAATGACTTTGTGTCATTCGCGACGACTGCATGTATTGTCACGTGGATGTTTCCTCAACTCCGTGTATTCGTTGTGGTTGACTTCGGTCTTTCTCAATGTTTGCATGTATTGTCACGTGGATGTTTCCACAACTCCGTGTGTCGTTGTCATTGACCTCGGTCATATACAATGATACATGTATGGTCACTTATATTAATTGAGAATATTGATGGATTGTGATTGGTTGATTGGATATATTATTGATTATCTATGATTTAATAATATATGTGATTATGTGTTTGAATTATGTGTTGGGATTGTGTTATTTGAATATTGTGTTGAATGATCTCACAGATGCTCATACGGATGTTATCAAGAAAATATAAACTCTTCAAAACTCTTTGTAAAATATTTTAAATATAAAACTTATGATTACTCACCAACTACTTTGTAGTTGACACTTGATTTTTACATGTTTCAGGAAATGAAGCTAAGTAGGTTGAGGAAGATGAACTCACACTTTTGGACATCATCATATAGGATCTTGGACTTAGCTAAATAACTGAAATTCTGGTGATTAGAATTTAGTTAGATAGCTAAATCTATTTTGTAATTGATGTAACTATTTCATGATGAACATGATTTTTGTGTAATTAATTTGGTTGATTGAATGATATATGATGATTTGGTTTAGATGCTCACGAGCTTTTGAACAATCTATACATCCCTCGTGGCATCCCGACGTTTCCGCCATCGGTCGGGGTGTTACATTGAGGGTACTCGAGCTTCATTTGGTCTTCACGTTCCTAGGTGAACTCAGCACTACGTTTGCCTTCCCATCGTACCTTTACGATCAGGACAAGGCTACGTTTAAGTTTCTTAAGTCCATGATCCATGATTCCGACTGGTTGTTCTACGAATTGCATATTGTTCTTAATCTGAATGTTTTCCAATGGAATCTGAACATCATGATCAGCCAAGCATTTCTTAAATTTCGACACATGAAAAGTGTCGTGAACATTGCTTAGATCCACTGGAAGTTTGAGTTTGTAGGCTACGGGACCAACCCTTTCCAGGATCTTAAAAGGTCCAACATACCTTGGTGCAAGTTTCCCTTTCTTTCCTAATCAGACAACGCCTTTCCAGGGAGAAACCTGGAGTAAGACACGGTCACCGACTTGAAACTCAAGCGGTTTCCGACGTCGATCAGCATAACTCTTTTGTCGATCCCTTCCGGCCTTAAGCCTTGACTGAATGATTGTGATCTTATCGGTTGTTTCTTGAATGAGTTCAGGCTCTACGACCTGTGAGTCACCAACCTCGTTCCAACAGACCGGTGATCGGCACTTCCTATCATATAAAGCTTCGAATGGTGCACATTGAATACTTGTATGGTGTAACATCAATGTCGGAACCGTAGCCGGAACAGTGACTTGTACAGTAGAACAGGTAGTGTGTATTTCATGTATGCAATTATCATTTGATGTTTAATACAGAACAAAATTCATACTCATTTCAGAATCAGGATGTAAATTCATGAGTTAATAGTCAGAAACATATCTGACAACATAGATTTATTATGTGGATACTAGTTAGGGTATTATTATGCATAAACGTATGTGAGATGTACAGAACAAAACCATAACGGATGTCGTTACGTGAATGTTAAATAGACGGATTATTCGTGTAGGTGACGACCTGTACGAATACCTCTGTAAGTTTAATGTTCTGAATGACGTCTGATAATTAGAAAATCAAATCGAAAAGTATAGTTTTCGTCGTGTTCGTACGGGTGACGATCGGAACGAATACGCGCGAAAACCGTACGATTCGATTAAACACATAAATTAAACGTTTTTAGAAATTTAAAAACAAATAAAAGATAACTAGTTAATTTATTAGGAATTACCACTTAATTTAAATTAATAAATTATATTTTTAAATCGTAACGTTTTGTTACAAAAACGACTGAGAACCGACGTTTACGTGAAACCGAACGGAACCAAAAGAACCGGAACACGCCGGAATGTTAAAAGACTTAATATTGCAGTAAATGTCATTTACCACTCTCCACCAACCACACACTCTCTCTCTAAACCCGTCTCTCTCTACTCTCTCTAGAATTCCAAACTCCAAAACGCTCGTTTCTTCACCAAATCGAGAATTCTTCATGTCAAAACAATCCTCACAACACGTAGAACACGAAAGTACAATGGATCGGAGCCTTGAACACTCAAAATCCAGGTAAAATCGAGCTTAAACTCACGATTTTTAGGGCTTTCTCCACCTTCGAACCACCCACCTTGCAGCCGGTTCAAGACCACCGAAACCCATAGGAATTGCACGATAGTGATCTAGGATGGTGTAGGAACTCATGGAACACATTGAACGACCCAAAATTTTAGTAATGGCGCCAGAGATGTGTTCGGCCACTGCTTGTACGAATGAGCCTCAACTGATGCTGTGCAGACGAATTGAAATACCCGAAAGACTCTACGGGCGAATGAACAATGGTTCGCACGAACTGGGATGACCGAATGAATCCCTTAGCGAATGAACGGGTTTGTTAGTGCACGAAATGTCCCTAGTTCAGCTCTTGTACGATCTTTGATGTATAAAGTTTATGTTTTTAATGAAAAAAGTATTACGAAATTGTTCTTAATGTTTATTCAAGTTTATATATGTGTTTGTTTATGTTTAACTTTGATTATATATGTCTTATAGACCCATTCGGATGAATGACCCTAAGAATGAGGTCATTCGGCCGAATGAACGCCTACAGAATGACTAGGCACGATAAGAGTGCCAAGACTAAGCATGATAAAAGTGCCAAGCCTCCGCCTCCTCCTCCTCAGACTGAAGATCCTAAAGCTACTGAGGAAGTCCAAGCTGTGCCTTTGAGATCAGAAGCACAATGCTGACTTGACCAGCGATCTCAACCAAATGATTGAAGCAAACATAATTTTGAAATCTAATGAAAAATATTTTCAGGATAAAATTAATTTGTTAAACAGACAGTCACATGAGGCTGAGTTCGCTGTGCTCAACAAGCAGGATGCAGTTACTTCTTATCTAAACACCATAAATGAGACTAAGAAGAAACCTGCCATAGTCGAGTGTGACTATGAGACATTAAGCCAGAAGCTCAAGAGCTATGAGAGCTCATCTTACATTATTGAGCACATGATCAGTAATGGGACTGATCATGATGGAAAGGGTAAAGAAACAAGATACAATCACTATCCCCCACCAGTCTTGAACAGCTTTGTCAATTCTCCGAATGACAAAGAGGTTAAAGATTTTCAGGTGAAAACTCCATTAGTTATTGATCCCATTGGGATAATATCTGATGAGGGTTCCTCAATGTCTGAGGAATCTTTTGTGGATGGCGTGGCTGAAGATTGGGTTTCTGATTCTGAGGATGAGTCTGATTTCACTCCTCAAGTGTCTTATGTCAAGAATCAGAGATCTATTGCCAATAAGGCTGACCCTATCTTACCAAAGGCAAACATGGCTTCAAAGTTATCCAAAGCCATCTGTTTTGTTAAGTCTTTGCAAAATGGTGAAGCGAGTGAGATCAAAGAAACTGAAAAATCTGTTTTTAATGGCACAAAAGGTTTGGGTTTTGTGCAAGAAAAGGCTAAGAAAAATATTTTTCCGATCAAAAACTCTCAGTCTAAAGCTAAAGAATTTACTAACAAAGACAAAAGAGTTTGCTTTGAGTGTGGTTCATCTGGACATGTTGTCAGATTTTGTCCTCAGTTGATTAGACCTAAGGTTGCACCACACAGAAAACAAAATCAGAGTTTTAATAAACAAGTCAAATCTAATTTTAAATCATCTCAAGCAAAGCCCAAACAACCCAATCTTGTGAAGCCTTTGGATAAGGGTAAAGGGAAAGTGGTGAACTTGAATGTTCCCAAGGTTGTTAATGTCAATTAATCAAAACCATCATCCATTTACTTGAAAAACTCTTTCAGTAAAAACATAGTCTGGAAAGTCAAGTCTTCTGAGACTTCAGTTTTAAACACTCCAGACAAAGCAACGTAAATGGTAAATGGATTGATGTTTGGATCCAAGACTCATTGGGTCAACCCAAGACTGTAAAGGCTTGGGTTCCCAAATTGAACCAATTGTTTGTGTTTGTGCAGGTTGCCCCAACAGCTGCTCTTAACAACTATTGGATCGTTGATAGTCGGGCTTCTAGGCACATGATTGGAGATATTTCACTGCTCACCAATGCCAATGCAATTCGGGGTGGATATGTAGCGTTTGCCGGTGATAAAGGCGGGTTCATTATAGGGGAGGGTATTCTTTCAAACGACCAAGTTTCTTTTGACAAAGTCAGATACGTGAAGCAACTAGAGAACAATCTTCTTTCAGTATCACAGATTTGTGAGAAGCAGTACAAAGTTCTTTTTGATGACTCCAGTTGCTGCATACTCAAGCAAGGCATCACTATTCCTGAAGATTGGATTTTGATGTCTACACCCCGTAAGCAGGACTTGTATGTACTCAACATGGCTACAGCTTCAACAACATCCTCCACAGCTTCATGTTTTATGTCAAAAGCCACAGAGAAAGACTTTATTCTTTGGCATAAGAGGATGGGCCATTTGAGTCTATGCAAGATGAATCAATTGGTACACAACAACTTGGTTGAGGGTGCCAGCTTAAAGAATTTCAAGCTGTCTGATATCTGTGTCTCGTGCAAGAAGGGAAAGCAGACCAAGCAGTCTCACAAGATGAAAAAGTATCATTCAATCACTGTTCCTCTTAAGTTTCTCCATATGGATTTATTTGGTCCAGTCAACCGCAAGAGTATAGCTGGAGATCAATACTGTTTAGTCATCACTGATGAGTATTCCAGATATTCTTGGGTTTTCTTTCTGAAGGAGAAATCAGAAACGTTTGAGTGTATTCAAGTTTTGGTAACTAAACTTGAATCCCTTTATAAGCTCAAGATCCGTATGCTCAGAACAGATAACGGGAAAGAGTTCAAGAATCATAATATGGAGAACTTCTGCAATGAACCTGGTATTTTCCAACAATTCAGTGCTCCATATGTCCCACAAATGAATGGCATTGCTGAGCGCAAGAACAGAATTTTGATTGAGGCTGCTAGGACCATGCTTGCTGATTCATCCCTTCCAGTTCAATTCTGGAATGAAGCTGTTGCAAATGCTTGCTGCACACTGAACCGGGTTTTGATAGTCAAGATACATGGGAAGACTTGCTTTGAGCTGCTCCACAAAAGAAAATCTAATCTTAAGTATCTTGAACCTTTTGGTGCTCCGTGCACGATGCTTAAGAAACACGAGCATGGCAAGTTCAATGAGAAGGTAGAAGAAGGGTATTTTCTTGGGTATAGCACTCCTAATATAGATCAACTCAAAATGTGGAGGAGTGGTACCACGTGGACGTTCAAAGACATTCTATGCCCCCACCTGGAAAGGTCTAGACTGGATGTTTGATTATTCAGACCTTTTGAACTCGTTCAATATGCCTCCTATGTACTCAGATGAAGATGTTGTTGTTCAAATGATGTATGATGCACAGAATGCACCTGATGAACCTGTGCAACCTTCTTTAACTTCAACTCCCATACAGATACATGATGACAACTCAGACACAGATGATAACCCAGTTCAACCAGCTGCCCAAGAACCAAATGTTGACAACATTGTACCTGCTCTAGAGGACTTGAATCTGAACAACCTTGATCCAAAGGTTGAGGTTCCTGCTCTTCCTGTTGGAAGGATTAATCACATTCATCCTCAAGAAAACATTATTGGAAGTCAGCTTGATAGGGTAAAGACAAGAAATCAGTTGTCTTCAGGTGGCCTTGCTAATATTCTTGACTTTGCTGATGTGAACTATTGTGCCCATTCTTGCTTCATCTCTCAAGTTGAACCGCACACCGTCACTGAAGCATTGAGAGAAGAATCATGGGTTGATGCAATGCAAGAAGAACTCCTACAATTCAAGAAACTAGGTGTTCGACAACTTGTTGACAAACCAAAAGGTGCAAAAGTTATAGGCACCTGATGGGTTCTTCCTTGCAAAAGGGAGGATCACGTGATTGTTGTGAGCAACAAAGCACGTCTGGTGGTTCAAGGATTCAGGCAGATTGAAGGACTTGACTATAATGAAGTGTTTGCACCGGTTGCTCGTCTTGAAGCAATTCGTATCTTGTTGGCATATGCATCCTTCAAGAAATTCAAAGTTTATCAAATGCATGTCAAGAGTGCATTCCTTCACGGTGTGATCAACGAAACAGTGTATGTCAATCAACCTCCCGGGTTTGAAGATCCATTGCATCGTGACCAAGTCTTCAAGTTGGACAAGGCACTTTATGGATTGCACCAAGCTCCGTGAGCGTGGTATGAGACACTGTCTACTCATCTTCTGAACAACGGGTTTAGAAGAGGTGTCATTGACTGCACACTGTTCATTCGAGAGAAGGATGGTGACTTACTCTTAGTGCAAGTTTATGTGGACGATATCATTTTCGGTTTTACGAATGATAGTCTGTGCAAGGAATTCGAGAAGGTTATGAAATAAAAGTTTGAAATGAGCTTAATAGGGGAGATGAAATTTTTTCTAGGGTTGCAGGTGGATCAATCTGAGGCAGGGATCTTCATTCATCAGACCAAATACGTTGGTGACATTCTGAGTCGGTTCAGTATGTCGGATGCAAAACCTGCTGGTACCCTACTGGTTGTCAATAACAGGATTACACCAGATGAAAAAGGGGAGTTAATCGATGCCACTCTGTACCGAGGAATGATTGGGTCACTCATGTATCTTACTGCTTCTCGGCCAGACATCATGTTCGCCACATGCTTGTGTGCTCGTTATCAGTCCAAACCAAGAGTATCGCATCTGATTGCTGTGAAGAGGATTATGCGTTATCAGAAGGGTACTCTTGATCTTGTCTTATGGTACCCTAATGATGATAACTTTGAGCTTACTGCATACAGTGATTCAGACTATGACGGATGCAAAAGAGATTTCATGTCAACATCTGCAGGATGTCAGTTCTTTGGAACCCGTTTAGTTACCTAGCAGTGCAAGAAGCAAACATCGGTGTCTACTTCAACATGTGAAGCTGAATATATTGCTGCTGCTATTTGCTGCTCACAAATCATCTGGATACAGCAACAACTCAGGGACTATGGGTTACATTTTTCTAACACTCCTATTTATGTTGATAATATTGCCGCCATTGATGTCACTAAAAACCCAATCCAGCACTCGAAAACCAAACACATCGACATAAAATATCACTTTATACGTGATTCTTTTGAAAAGAAACTCATCGATCTTGTTAAAATACACACGGATCACCAGAAAGCCGGTCTTTATACAAAAGCTTTTGATAAACCCGGATTATTATATTTGTTATCGGCTAATGGTGTTTTTCAAAAGGATGAAGTCATTCCTTCATCTGAAACAAACAAATGATCATCACTTTTATAGTTAGTTTCTTTTGTTTTAATGTTTAGTACTTCTATATTTTTTCTTTCACTTAATCAAAAACTCAAAAAGATTTTCTGTTTTAGGTTTTTAGGGGGAGAAAAAGTAAGTAGTTTAATTTGAAAAACCAAAAACATTTGAAAATTTTAAAAATCCAAAAAGATTTGAAAAACTGTAAAAATGAGAAAGTCTGATTTGAGAAAGTGATGTGTTCATCCATCATGTTTTAAAAGCAAAAGTGAATGTATAAACCGAAAACACATGTGATTTGTGATTTGATGTACTGATAGGCCAACTTTACAAAAAGTATAGACTGTTGGTGATTATTTAGAAAGTCTGATTTGTGGGATCCATTTTTGAAAACTAGCTAAGTGATAAAGAGTTTTTGACTAAAATCAGGCATACAGCTGTTATCATAGGATCTAATAAGGTTTCCAATGATTTATGAATTCAAGTCTATACACGTGCCATATTGCTTTGTAAAAACCTAGCTGAAGCCGTCCATTCAGATGAGAATGATTGAATCACAAGAAAATAAAATAAATCCGATTCTGTACACGTGCCATATTGTTGGGTTGCAGCCTAGCTGAAGCCGCCCATTCAGATAGGATAAGCTAAGAAAAATACAAAAATAAAATAAGTTTGATTCCGTACACGTGCCATATTGCTTTCTAAAGACCTAGCTGAAGCCTTCCATTTGGATAGAACAAGTTGATCATGTCAACACAGTTATGTATACGTGCCATATTGCTTTTTACAGATCTAGCTGAAGCCGTCCATGAGAATGTGTTGAACATGAGAGACAAATCAAAAAGAAAAATAAAAAAAGAAAATAAATTGGAACCTTATAGAACTTATGATGTTAGGTATTAAGTTATGCAGAGATGAGTTACAAACTGGTTTTGATCTTTATTGGTTAAATAAAATGGGTAACTCAGTCAGAAAATACGAGTGATCATTAAATTTGTTTAGAAATGATGTATTGTCAGGCTTAAAGTGGACAAGTATATTAGTAATTAAATCATAATACAAATGTGCATGAAGTGTAACATTCAGTAATGCAGATTTGATGAGATTAGGTGTATGTGCCATTTTCTTGAAAGACTGCTCACAAAAATATGTGCTTCTTACCTGTTTTTAGTTTTAATTGTTAGTTGTACAGTTTTATATGATCATTTGGGTGTTCATATGTTCAGTCATATCTGAATCCATCACTAAACCAGACTGATCTTCATAATGGCCCTTGGTTAAAATGTTCAAAATGTCAAATTTTAAATTAACTTGTGTTTGTGAGCGCTAAGCTTCATTCGTGCGAATGAAACAGGAGAATAACTCATTCGAACGAATGACTTCATTCAAGCGATTGAGTCATTCGGCCAAATCAATCTAGATCGAAGCAACTCATTTGGTTGAGTCATTCGCCGAATGAGACTTCTAGGGCTCTTTTGGCCGAAACAGCTCATTCCCCCAACTTCATTCCTCGGTTAACTGTGTGTTCTCCTTCGGCCGAAACACTCTCTCTCATCTGTTCTTCACATTTTTTAGTTTTTAGCCCATATATTTGCTGAGATTCCCTCCTTTGATTGTTACAGTTACTTGTGGAACCAAGATAATCCACTTTTTTCCATGGATTCGTCATGAACAGTAATTGGATTAGGATTCTAGGGCTTGTAACTGTCGCCACTCAATAAATGCCCAAATCGAACAAAAAATGACCTAAGACCTTTTCTAAAAACCTTAATCGGTCGTTTCTAAACATATTGGTGTAGTTTTTGTGGACTGATTTGTGATTTTGGCAACTTGGGATTTTGAAATCCTTCGGCCGACCGAATGACGCCTTTTGGACTTCAATAGCCGACCAAATGAGAGGTAGCGACGGAATGAAGCAATCCGACCGAATGAGGCTCTTTCGAGTGCTAGCCTCATTCGCTGGTCATTCGGTTGACTAGACTCTTTCGGTCAATGGTTCAACCGAATGAGATCATTCGTTTGTCATTCGGTTGATTTGATTTATTCGGTCTGTATAATCATTCGGCCAAGGCTCATTCGGTCATTACAGTCTCATTCGTACAAGTTTTACACTTGTGAAAATTTTCTAATTTTTATCAATTGATTATCTGAATTGAACTGATATGTTAATTTTCTTTTTTTCAGAATGGCTGATTACAAAGCAGTGACGACGAACAACATTTGTGCCCATTTGGATCTTGCCACCAAGAACGCCAAGCATTTCAGAGAGATCATCACTTTTCTCAGGCGTTCTAGGATTTTCCCGGCTATTTCTACTGTCTATGATCCATATCAGTCACATCAGCGGGATTTCTGGAGATTCGCGGATATAGATTTCGAGGTGGAGCCGCCTGTGATTAGGGACAAGGTGCTAGGGCATGACATCATTGTTTCTGCAGAGCACATCAAGAGGATATGTGGATTTCATGATGCACCGGATCATCCCATTCTACTTGATCGCTATCTTGTTCGTGGATGTTTTATGCGATGCAAGTACGATGGTGACTTGGGAGTTGGAGTTCTCAACAAGGCATTTCTATCTCCACAGTTCAAGTACCTAGCACATGTACTTATTCATTGCTTGGGCTCGAGGAGAGGGGGATTTGATGAGCTGAGGGAGACCATACAGTGTGCTTTTGTGGCGTTGCTGCCGAATCTACCATTCAACTTTTCTGAGATGGTATTCACACATCTGAAGAAGAACGTCGTGCTCAAGGGTGACAAGAAGTTTCTTATGTACCTTAGATTTCTCCAGAAGATTTTTGATGCTCAAGTGCCTAACCTGCCGAAGACCAGCACAGACATCATTCGGTTAAGCACATGAATGACATCACTCTCAACAGAGTGCTATCATACAGGGGAAAGGAGACGAAGCCTCCAGTTCTTGCTCTCTTTGGTCATCTTCAGAACCCTGAGTACATTGCTCCCGATGGTAGGAAGTGGAGACATGACGATTCTGACTCGGATGTAGAGGATATTATTGTACCAGGTGATGATGATGGAGATGATGGTGATGATGGTGTAGATGCTGATGTTGGAGTTAGTGGTGCAGGAGCTAGTGATGCTGCTGTTGGTGGGTCTGGAGCTAGTGTTAGTGCAGGTGGTGTTAGTGGTGGTGCTGATACAGGTGTTGGTGGTTCAGGTGCTGGTGAGGAGGATGTAGATGTTGATGCATTATTATACCTGGATTTCATGGCTACTAGTATCTACTCCACTAGTGATGGCTGGTACCACTTCAGCCGAAGAGAGAGATGATTCAGATGAATCAGGAGAGGCTGGTGATGGAGATGATGATGGAGAAGGTTCTGATAGCTCGGATTCTGACAAGACAGATGACGAGTTTGAGAATGTAATGGTGGTAACTAGGCTGGTGCAAAAGAGGAAGAGTACTAGTGAGACTGAGCTTGAGGAGATAAGGGATCCATCCTTTATTCCTGAGTTTGACTTCTCTCCTCCCCCACGTACTTCTATGGCTACATCCATTGCAGCTGTCACTATTGATGTACTGTTCAGGCCACATCATCTACTCCAGCCAAGAAAAGAAGGACGAGGTTTGTCCTATAGAGGCAGTCAGAACTGTCGACTATTGCAGCATCCACTGTTACATCAGCTGCAACTGTTGCAGTTTCTTCGCTGACCAGGTTACAGGCTATACCTTCACGTACTAACGTTGCCCCTCTGACCTCCTCTGGTGTTCATGCTGCTGTTTTGAATACCGCTTCTTATGGTCCCTCAATCACATGAGCTGATCCCTACATTCCTACTGTTTCAGTGTCTGAACAGCTTAGTACACTGAATAGTTTGGTGCTTAGGCTGATGGAGAGGAACCATCAGCAGGATGAAGCTATTGCCCAGCTCATGCAGAAGGCAGTGACCAAGATGCTCTACTACTCCAGGCTGCTGACCAGCGTGCAAACTTGAGGGCCAGATTTGCTCAACAGGAGGAGCAACTGCTCAAATACATAGATGAGCACAACCAGTTGGCTTTGACTGCCTCTAGTTTCAGTGACCGGATCTTGACTCTTGAGGCCGAAAACTTGCGTCTTACCAAGCAAGTTGAAAGCCTCAAGGAGGCTACTCCCAGAATCTTGGGCACTGAAGCTGACACTGATGATTCAGACGAGGAAAGATGAAGAAGAAGATGAGGATTCTAATGAGGAGAAAGTTGACTATGAAGATTCAAATAAAGATGATGGTTCGGGGAGTGGGTCTGCCAGTTCTTCAAGTGCAGTGGAGGATCAGTCCCCTCCCACTGAGATCCTTACCAAGACAAAGCAAGATAAGAGTGCCAAGCCTCTGCCTCCTCCTCCTCCTCAGACTGAAGATCCTAAAGCTACTGAGGAAGTCCAAGCTATGCCTTTGAGACGTCGATTGGATGAGACATTGACTATGATTTTAGACGCTTAAGGCATTATACAGCACTCAGTCAGCTATGATAAGGAGGAAGGAGAGATCATTCATTGCTTAACCAAGGAGCAAATTACTGAATTGTTCAGGTTAAATCCTGACGAGGTTGTGATTGATGACACCTCCGCTCCTGTTTCTGATATTCCTTCTCCTGAGGGCTTTGATGATGTTGATGAAGTGATACTGGAGGATATTACTGCAGAAGAAGACGCAAAGTATACTTCTGCTGAGGATGAACTACCTACATTTACTGATCTTTGCGGACAACACACTGAAGAGGAGCTAAACAGAAAGGTTGAAGAAAAGGTCAGTGGTAGTGAGTCTTCAGCAGAAGACATTCAGCAAAGAAAGGAAGAATGGAAATCATACTAGGAGATTCTGAAGAAAGAAAGTGTTGCGAAGATGCCAGCTACAAACACCAAAGTTTATATGACCAAAGGCTACAAGGCTGGAGGTCAAATACTTAACTGGGCATACTTCCATGATCTGCAATGCTATGCTGTCAAGAGAGAACCAGGAATCTAGTATTTCAAGTACCCCCACGACTTTAAAACGTTGCCGGGATTCGATGTAAATCAGCTTGTACGTTTGAAGATGCTATATAGTGGAGATTCGGGGATGTCAGCTTGGTTCTCTAGATAGATCCAGTATGAGTATAGGAAGAAGTGGATAAAATTCAAGCCTCAGGAACCAGAAAGATATTATATGCCAGATATCAATGCAGATACCCGCAGACATAAGGTCATTCTGAAGTGGCTGCCTCCAAGAGTGAAGAAGAAGATTCCTCTGAGGAAGATGCATCAAGACTTCTTGGACAAATTCCGATGGTGGTATTACGATGGGCGAAATACAGAGGCTGTGATTGTGTTATGCAAGGATAACAAGTGGGATACTGAACGTATATTTGATCCGATGTGGCTGACGAATCTGTCACACAATGATGTCAAAGCCTTGTGCAGATGTCAGATTTTCTTCGATGTTGAAGACATGGAATAGGCTCTGCAATATATGAGAGTGATCCGGATCTGTATTGTTTTTGGGATTCATGCTGGAACAGACTGGAAGGCTATATCAGGCAAATACTTCAAGAAAGATGCTGCAAAGTGAGGACCTAGGTCCAAGGGGGAGTATGTTAGTGCACGAAATGTCCCTAGTTCAGCTCTTGTATGATCTTTGATGTATAAAGTTTATGTTATTAATGAAATCAGTATTATTAAATTGTTCTTATTGTTAATTCAAGTTTATATATGTGTTTGTTTATGTTTAACTTTGATTATATATGTCTTATAGACCCATTCAGACGAATGACCCTAAGAATGAGGTCATTCGGCCGAATGAACGCCTACAGAATGACTAGTGTGATCGAATGAGTCATCCGCATGACTCATTCGGTTGACCAAGCTCATTCGGCTGAGCCATTTGCCGAATGAGTTGCTTCGGCCACTCATTCAGCCGATTGAGTACAACATATATATACTTGTTCAAACAGATTCAAACGTAACTTTCCGAGCCTCCTCTCTTCCTAGAGCATTCCAGAGTCACACCTTTAGGGTGTTGAGTGGTTCCTTGCTGTCCAACTTCGATTCTCATCCCGTGGTGTTCGACCCTGATCCAAACGTTCACTTCTCACCTTCGAATCACCACGGGGACTGTTGGTTTCGATTGGAAAACCCTGGAATAGGATTCCGCACTATTCCAGAGGCTGTCGATCAGATCTAAATAGGAACAGGATTGTTTCCGGGCTCCAAGTTGGTCCTATAGGGTTGCATGCGAAGGATCCAGTCGTGAGCTTTCATTCGTGTGATCATCTTCATTCGTATGAAGATGACGACCGAAGAAGCATGTCATGCTAATGGGTTCCCTTATGAGCTTTCATTTGTGTAACCATTTTCGTTCGCAAGGCTATTAGGACCGAAGGAGGATGCTAGACGAATAGATTCCTTATGAACCTTCATTCGTGGGATTATCCTCACTTCGTCCAAACCATGAATCCATGCATGCAAAAGAGGCTCATTCGCATTTCGGTTTCATTTGCCAAGGAATCATACGATAATGAGATAGGTTGTATAACTAATTCACAACAAGAAAAAGGGGGGGTATGTTAACCGATTTCTATGACCATCAATACCAAAGGATTTCATTATCAAAGTTATAAACCTCTTTAAAAATGTGAACATTGATTTTAACAAATTGGATTAAGATAGACATTGGGGTTATCCTAAGGAACCATAATCAAGGGATTAGTATCTAAATGGTTCAAAGAGGAGTTACAAAGAACTAAAGAAAATAGTTGGAATCTATGAAATAACAAGAAACGAACTAAGTATGGATGTGTTGATTTTAAGTGACAACACTCAGTACTTAGTGATTGTTATGCAAATGTATCACTAATTTAGATAAGTCAAATTGAACAAATCTATTGTAAGCTATACATAAGGACGAACAAAGAAATACGTGTAACAAAGATCTAGTGAAAGGACTTGGAGTTAATCAAGTAAGATTAACCTAGGATCTAACATGTCAACTTATATTTTTCTTAAAAATAACTTATGTTTTAATTAAAGTGAAATGATTTATAAACTTCTTTATTAAAATATTTTAAAATGACTTAAATGATTTCTAAAATTAATGTTTTACAACTTAAAGTGGATTCTACAAATGATGTTTTACTCAAAAGGTCATGAATGTGATTAATATAGACCTCATATAACTAAGGTTTAGTTGTGATTATCTAAGGGATAAGGGTTCAAAAGGGGTAGAAAACATAGATTACTTAGAGAAAACTTAGTAGCACATTAGCAAGTATATAGGACACTTAGTTGCACACCGAGGCCGAAACCCTATATACGTCATCTTCAAACAATTATCGTAATCGAAGTAAATAAATCAACACAGGTATGGAAGATACATAACCTACAATCAACGAGAGTGCGTGTCTTTTGTGATTCATTGCATAGCAACACAGGTGAGTTCGTTGCCCCTTTTCTAAACATTTTTGTTTTACAAACACGGGGCTGAGAAGCATGCGTAAATTATTTTCCTTGGATTATATTTACTTAAATGCTTTTGCTTCATATATGTTTTACATGAATAATTATTAGTCTAGATTTTGTCTAGGTAAACTATTTGCAGGTTTTCAAAATGGGTTGTTTATTCATCAAGAATAGATAACTATTTTAAATCAAAGAACTATTTTCAGTGGTCGATTTTGAAAGAACTAATGATCTATTTCAAAGAACTAATGATATCATTCAAAGTACTGTTTTCAGTGGGGTGTTCGGTGGTGTGTTTTCAAAGAACTAAAGATCTATTTCAAAGAACTGTATACAACCATCTATTTTCAAAGAACTAAAGAACTAGTACAGAGAACTGTTTTCGACGATCTATTTTTAGAGGAATGTCTGGGAAATATTCAAAGATAACTTGTGCCAAAGAACTAACGATCTATACGAACATGAACGAACTATGGACGATCTAGACGAACTATAAAATCCTATACATCAATAGATGTCCTAGCTAGACTGATTGATTATAGGTCGCATGTTTGATGATATTTACAGATTTCCTCAACTACTAAGAACCTTGATTGTTAGACTAGTCTACTCAAGTTGACCAAGTCCCAATCGTTAGGTCTTAGATTTTATTAAATGTTTATTTATTTATTTACTTAAGCATTTAATTTAATGTTTCTACGAATGTTATGTTTATCATGTGTGTGATGAGCTTAAGGAATCAAGAGGAATTTCCATGTTTTGTTCAAACTAACAAGAACTAAGAACTAAGAACGGTTGTGTTGATGATGAAGAATGAAACGCTTAATTATCATTGACAACAATATGTTATGCAGTTCGGCATGTGGTGGGCTGGCGGCTGGGCTGGGGGTAAGCTTGACCCTACGTATGATCTTTACATAATCATACTTGGTTGGATAATATAGGTGTTTGTTGATGAGGTTAAGGTTGTCATTACGGATGTTCAGTGTTAATAATTTCAAGTTTTTTAAAGGTTGTGACTTGAATCAAAGGGATGAAATGCTTAATTATCACTAAAAACAATATATTATGTAGTTTGGTATATGGTGGGCTGGCGGCTGGGCTGGCGTTAAGCTTGACCCTATGTATGCCCTATATATAAGCATACTGAATTAGATAGTTAGCTGGTTATTGGTGAGGTTGAGGTTGTCATCTGGTCAGGCTTGTACAAATTCATTTTAAAACAAAACTATATGAACTCACCAACCATGTGTTGTCTTGATCTTTTTGCATGACTTCTCAGGTGACGAACAGGTTAATTAGAAGTTCGTGTTTTTGGACTAGGATGCCCAGATAGAGGACCTAGTATTTTGGACGTGCATATTTTTGGATATCATTACATATATTCTCTTGTATATCTTGTGTAGATACAAGATTGATGAATTATAATGTTGAATAGTATATTTACATTGTTAAGTTATGAACGATACTAATGTAATTTAACTTTGCAATTCTATTTCATTTAGTGTTTTCTCATTTATTATCATGTGCAATGGAAACAATCTGATCACTACGATTTTCATCCCGATATCGCATCCCGGGACCATTCCGCCCGACGGGACATTTCACACCCCGAGCCGGCGGGCAGGATCAACTTTCCCGTTGGGCGGAAGGTTCCCGGGGCGTGATATCATTGTGATAATCGAATGATCAGATTGTTTACATAGCACATGATAAATAAATGAGAAATGCTTGTACATCCATGATATAAAATTACAATATTTAATTACAATGTATCGTTCATAATTAAATCAAGTAAATCTACCAAAAACAATCAATGTAACTATATCTTGTATCAGTACAAGATATACAAAAGATGATTCATAGTTTAGTCATCAAAAGTATGCAACATCAAAAGTAGCTAGGGCTTCTAAAAGTCCACTAGCTTAATCCTTGCTTGTAAGTACCTACACCTGTTCATCACCTGAAAAACATGCATTTAAACAAAGTCAACACTAGGTTGGTGAGTTCATAAGTATGTTAGTTGAAAACCTTGATTCATTCACATGCACAATCACACTGTTTATAATGTTACTTGTATGTCATTTGTTTCACTTGTTCACCCAATGGCTTCTCAATAGTTATATTTACTAGTAATATATCATCCTAGTAGTGATGCTTATATATAGGGCATATGTAAGGGAAATAAGCCCTAGCCAACATCCCACCACATCACTACCAGAACTTCACACTACTTGCAATACAACTATTGATTTCCATTTCCAAATCCACATGTTCATCTCATTCTTGATCACCTGTGATATCATGTATAGAATAATATGATGATATAGTTGTAGTTATCGAACCGAAGTTTAGATAACCATTATATATGTTAAGAATATTAGATTTATCAAATCTGTTCCTTGTATTATTCTATAATTGTGAGGTTAACTGTTGTTTCACTTTTAAATAGTAAGAGTGTTAGTTAACCAATTGTAATTTGTTCTCAACTTATAGTGCATAGAGCCTAAAAGGAATCCATTGAAATCCTCATGTAATCAGATTTCAATGCATCCGATTTACCTCTACCACTTTGTGTACCCATAGACCTCATCGAAACAGTTACTAGTAATATGACATGAGAATATAAATTACTCAGTCTACTAGACAACAAGAAACGATGGATTAATTACTTATCACTGCAGATTAATATCACCATGTGTCGCTTTCCAGAACCTGACTTGAAATCGACCTGTCACCGGTCATACGTTACCGACCAATGAATCAATACGATCAACATACTAGCCCTACAAGCTAGAGGTTTGTCAAACCTATGGTACCACTATGCTATCGTCAGTTTAGTCACGTCAAACTAACTGGTCAGCGAATTATAGGGGCTTACATGATCAACTTGTATAAATGGCACATGATTGTAGTGATATAATACAACAGGTCAATAGTAACTAATTGTAATTGTGTTCATCCATGTTATTATTCTCAATGTCATATGTTCTCCGTGTTATTAACAAAGTTAAATAAGAACTTGTCTTATTTCATTATGTTAATTATTGGGTGAATGATGTTGTTATCATGAAGTTACATTATCATGATTATCATTCCTTGTTCCATGTTCTCTTGTAATATGTGTTGAGTTGTAAAGATAAGTGTTAAAAGGACTTGTCCTATTACACTTACTTAAATCTTGTGTCGAATGTTATTACAAAGATACTAAGTATCTTTATATCATTCACATGCTTGCCTGTGATTCTTCCATTGTTTGTTTATTTAAGAATAACTAAGTGTTATAAGATAAAATCTTACAACTATGTTATTCTAAAGTGTTGATGAACTAATAAGATATATTATATTGTTCATCTGATTATCCTTGTCATATCATGGTCATACATGCATGCATACAATGATAAGCGATAACAAACAATTAAGTATTATCTAAAATCAATGTAATAGCAATTTTTTAAGCAAAACTTTTAAGTAAGTAAAAGTAAGCATGTTTCTCAACCCCGAGGGTTTAAAATCAGTTAAGATTAAAGTAAAAGGGGCATATGAACTCACCTTGCGTTAGAAATGGTTGACTTAGCTTAAAAGAAAGAATGCACGCGCTCTTTGTTGTTCTTGTTGTAGTTTTCACGTTCCTGTATTGATTGCATGTTGTTGTAACTTATAAGTATAAGTTGTAGGGTTTTGTGCGCGTGTAGGTGTTAGCCCTGAAGTTGGCTTACACTTGTGAGTCTCGGTAATGATTCGGCCCTTGTTTATAGTTCGTTGATTCTCTAACATTTGACTTCACTAACTTAAGTTCGTTATGTGATCGAAATTGTAAGTTATCACTTGAATTTCCTAATGAAGTTTTGTAACTAAATCCAAGTCATACATATGACTTAGGTTTATAATTTAAAGTTGGTCTTATTATCATGATCACACTTGATTCGTATTATTACCCAATAATTATAGTCTTAATATGTTATTTATGTCGTTACATTTTGACCCGAAATCAATTGAGCCAAATGCAATATGGGCCTTAGTCTAATAGTTTTCTTTCATGGGCCGAATCCCATAATGTGGGCCTATGATGTTTTCGGTTTTTGGGCCAAGACTTATAGATATGGGCCGAAGTCAAGGGTTGTGCCGAGAACAATTGTGGGTCGAAGGGTTTAACTGGGCCGGCTGGAAAGCCTCATGGGCTGCATAAAACTTGTGGGCCGAATAGAGTCATGGGCTTGCTACACGTATTGGGCCAACCAAGAACTCGGCCGAAGGTGGTGTATCACCCATATAGCAGCGAACCTCTTATGTTCTAGGTTCAGTGGTAATCTGCTGAGCACAGGTTCGGCTAAGCATGCAACGAGGGTTCGGCTGAGATGATAGTTAGCCCGAAGGGTCGGTCGTGCCTGAGGGTTCGTAGGGGTCGAAGGTTCGGTCATGGTGTTATGCATGGGTTCGCCGGAGTGAGGCAGGGTAAGGCAACCATGTAAGGTTTGTCGGAAAAAGATTCGGTTATAGGCAGGGTTCGCCGGGATTGGGTTCGTTAGACGGCATGAGGGTTCGTTGATGAGGAAGTTCCGCTGGGTTCATAAGCACTCAAGGGTTCGACACTTCGCAGAGGGTTTGGTGGCACCAGGTGTGTTCAGATGAGATTCAAGAAGGTTCGGCATCAGCCCTGACTAACCGAAGCTTGCCTGGTGTGCATGTTCGCGAGCCCCAAGGGTTCGCCCCTTATGACTCCCAAATGGTTCGGCCACATGTTACCCAGCTTTCTCCCGCGAACCTGTAACCCTTAAACATCATCTTCATCGATGCCCAACTGATGTAGGGTGTTTTCGTGGTAGTGTTAAGTAACACGATGTCTCTCGGAGGTGTAGAACATAGGTAGTAGAGTTTAGGCCGGAAGTGTGTGTGTGGGTCAAACCAAGACTAGAAAACCCTATTTTCGTGGATTTTTGCAGCATCATACCTAGAAATTCAGTGGATAAACCTTCAGATCTGTTGTACTTTTATGTAGAGGACATCAAGGGCTTCACGTGGGTTCAAGAATCACTCAAATTCGTTGAGAAATGAGCAAGATATGAGGTTTTGAAGCTTGAAATTGGTGGTGGGAGATGAAATCCGAAAATTCAATGTAGAGAGAGAGTGTTGGTGATGGAAATAAGAGGAAACTCTCATTTAGGGTTTTTATATCACGTGTGATGTTCGGGTTCATTTCGGTTGCTCGGTTTGTGATTTCGTCGCGTATCCGGAACTTTACGGTTAACTAATTTGTAATAAATAAAAAGAAGTTAATTTGATTATTTTGATGAGTTTCAAAATTGTAAAATGTTATTTATTAAATTATTTTCGTTCGTGTCGTGTTTCGTTTTTGTTTCGTCAAATCGTGTCACCATCGCGCGTATTCGTTCGAATCGTCACTCGAACAAACACGTCGATGGCTTGGCTTTCTGACTTTTTTTTTCTACTTCCCAATCATCATTTCAGAACGTTAAACTCACAGATATGTTTGTGTGAATCGTCACCCAGGAAACACACTGTCAGTTCGTTATTCGTAAACAACACTGAATTATTGTTTTAACTTGTATTTCCTCACTATCGGACTCAACTAAACACCCTGTTATCACATTGTTTTCACATTGAATTGTCGGCCATCTGATTCCTGTCATCTATGGATATCAGATCGCAACCGATTTGTTATTGTAATTCGCTTGAACACTGTTGTTTCTCATGATTTGTTGTGCTAACTTTACTTAGATTTTCACTTAAATACACACAACTAGTGTTTCAAATTTATGTTATACTTACAGTATTTAAGTTTACACAAAAATACGTACAACTGTTTCTTGTATTTAGTATTCTGTTAATACAAGTACTATTTACACACATGTATTTACACTTAGTAACAGTTGAAAGTACACATACCGTACGGACTTGCCGGCCGGTCAGGTACTAGTTGTCACAGTCTCCCCTTGTTAAAGAAATTTCATCCCGAAATTTAAGCATAAAGGTTGGGCTTTACTTCTCGAACACGTGGGGATACTTAGTCTTCATGTTGTCCTCGCGCTCCTAGGTAAATTCTGGTCCACGGTTGGAGTTCCATCGAACCTTTATAATAGGGATACGGCTTCGGTTCAGTTTCTTAACTTCACGTTCCATAATCTCTACAGGTTCTTCAATGAAATGTAGTTGCTCATCAACTTGTATCTCTTCCAATGGTATGATCAATGATTCATCTGCTAAGCACCTCTTAAGATTTGAAACATGAAACACATCGTGTACTCTGCTGAGCTCCTCAGGGAGTCTGAGTCTGTATGCCACAGGACCTATGCGTTGAGTAATCTCAAACGCTCCGACATACCTAGGTGCTAGCTTGCCTTTAGCCCCAAACCGAACTACGCCTTTCCATGGGGACACTTTCAACATAACTCGGTCACTCCCATCGAATTCCAAAGGCTTGCGCCTTTTGTCTGCGTAACTCTTTTGGCGGCTACGTGTTGCTTGTAATCTCTGTTGTATCTGGGCAATCTTATCGGTAGTTTCCTGAATAAGTTCAGGCCCAGTGATTCTGTTATCTCCCACTTCGGTCCAACAAATTGGAGACCGACATTTTCTACCATAAAGTGCTTCAAAAGGAGCACATCCAATGCTGCTGTGGTAGCTAAGGTTGTAGGAGAACTCAATGAGTGGTAAATGTGTGTCCTAACTTCCACTGAAGTCTAGGATGCATGTCCTCAACATATCCTCTAGGGTTTGAATAGTTCGCTCGCTTTGTCCATCCGTTTGTGGATGATAAGCAGTGCTCAAGCTAACACTTGTACCTAAGGATTGTTGCAATGATTGCCAGAACCGCGAAGTAAATCGGCTGTCCTGGTCTGAAATAATAGACAATGGCACCCCGTGCCTCACTACTATTTCATCAATGTATAGTCTCGCTAGTTTCTCCATCTTGTATGTCTCTCTGATTGGCAAGAAGTGTGCAGACTTGGTCAATCTATCAATGATGACCCAAATTGAATCGTGTCTGCTGGAAGTGCGGGGTAGCTTGGTAATGAAATCCATAGCTATTTGTTCCCACTTCCATTGTGGTATCTCCGGTTGTTCCAGCAAACCCGAAGGTTTCTGGTGTTCAGCTTTGACCTTGGCACATGTAATGCACTTGCCAACATAAGTGGCAACGTCTTTCTTCATACCCGGCCACCAATAAAATGACCTAAGATCTTGGTACATCTTATCGGCACCAGGATGAACTGAGTAACGTGTCTTGTGTGCCTCGTCAAGTATAAGTCTTCGGAGTTCATCTATTGCTGGAATCCAAACACGTTCCAGATAATAAATAACTCCATCTTGTTTTGTCTTGAAGTGTTTCTCGGCTCCACAGTCGAGCTAGCGTTTCAAGTTGTCTCTTGCCACTGCTTCTTGTTGTGCTCGTATGATTTGATCTTTCAAACTTGTTTGCACAGTCATTCCCATTGCTCGAACGCGCAAGGGTTTGATTCTTTCCTTCCGACTCAAAGCATCTGCAACAACATTTGCTTTGCCCGGATGGTATTTGATCACACAATCATAATCGTTTAGGAGCTCAACCCAACGTCTCTGTCTCATGTTAAGCTCCTTCTGATCAAATATGTGCTGTAAACTCTTGTGATCTATGAAGATAGTGCACTTGGTACCATATAGGTAATGCCTCCAAATCTTTAAAGCAAAGACAACAGCTCCCAGTTCTAAGTCATGTGTCGTGTAATTCTTCTCATGTATCTTCAGTTGTCTTGAGGCATAAGCAATGACTTTGTCTCGTTTCATCAAAACACATCCGAGTCCTTGATAGGAAGCATCACAGTAAACTACAAAGTCATCATTACCTTCTGGGAGTGTTAAGATAGGAGCATTGCACAATCTTTGTTTCAATGTCTGGAATGCCTCTTATTGTTTCTGAGTCCACACAAAAAGGTTCACTCTTCTGTGTGAGCTTGGTGAGAGGCAAGGCTATCTTAGAGATATTCGAGATGAATCTCCTGTAATAACCTGCCAATCCCAAAAATGATCTGATCTCTGTTGGTGTTGTAGGCACATCCCAGTTCTTGATTGCTTTGATCTTGGCAGGATCCACGTGAATACCATCTCTGTTAATCACGTGACCCAAAAATTGAACTTCTTTGAACCAAAATTCACACTTGGAGAATTTGGCATAGAGTCGTTCTTCCTTCAGAATTTCCAAGACTGTCTTGAGGTGTTGCTCATGTTCCTTCTGGTTCCTTGAATAAATCAGTATATCATCAATAAAGACGATAACGAATTGATCTAAGTACGGCTTGCACACCCGGTTCATCAGATCCATGAACACTGCCGGCGCGTTCGTCAGTCCAAATGGCATCACCATGAACTCGTACTGACCATATCGGGTACGAAAGGCCGTCTTTGGTATGTCTTCCTCTTGAATCAGGAGCTGATGATAGCCTGATCTCAGGTCTATCTTTGAGAAGTACTGTGCACCCTGTAACTGATCAAACAAATCATCAATCCTCGGTAACGGGTACCAATTCTTGATGGTGAGTTTGTTGAGTTCTCTGTAATCAATACACATCCTGAAAGTTCCATCCTTCTTCTTAACAAAAAGAACCAGAGCTCCCCACGGGGAAAAGCTCGGGCGGATGAATCCTTTGTCGAGTAACTCTTGTAATTGATTGGACAACTCATGCATCTCTGATGGTGCAAGTCTGTAAGGAGACTTAGCTACAGAGTCGCTCCCGGAATCAAATTGATTCGGAACTGCACTGATCTCTCTGGTGGCAGTCCCGGTAGATCATCCGGAAACACGTCCGCATAGTCTTTCACAATTGGCACATCTTGAATCTTGATTGCCTTCTTGTCTTTTTCAATCACGTGAGCTAGGAATGTAACGCATTGTTTTCTGAGGTACTTACGAGCCTTCATGCACGATATTATCTTGACACTGCGTTTCGCTTGATCTCCATGAATCTCCAGAATTTGATCATTCTCCACTCAAGCATAGGTATTAATTATACTACATTCTATTATCTAATTGGCACCTAATTAATCTATAGTTATCCTTAGTTATGTTACTAATTACCTATAATATATACAATTTTAATATCCTACCTAATTTAAACACACATGGTAAAAAAAACATACCCTCGAAGTCATCCGACTCCGTGTGTACATCTGGTGCTGGTAGAGCGAGTAGTTCCTCAATGATGGTTGGTGCGGTTGGAACCGTTGAAGTGGTTGGAGGCTTCCTCCTGGGGCAGTCTCTTGCGAAATGTCCAGGTATTCCGCAGGTGTAGCAATGGTGATTGCTTTGAGAGGAAGTAGATGTACTTGCTCTCTGATTCTGATTCTGCGTTGGAAGATTTCGGCACTCCTGAATCAGGTGTCCCTTCTTCCCACAGCTCAGACAATGCTTACATAGCTTGTTCCCGGCATGATGAAATCCACACTTGTTATACTTGGGATGATTACCAATGTATTGATGAGGATTCGATGTCGTTGAGGTTTTGCAATAAACAGCCCACTGTCCTGTCCTACCACAACGGGACACTGTCGACATTGGTTTTTGCCATAGTAATGATATTGACAGAGTTGACAGAAAGGGGCCGTCCCATCATAGTTTTCGTTACTCTTTTTAGACAAGTCCAGCATGACTTGACTGATCGGGATGGCCTCGGAGTAGCTCGCAGATCTCTTATGCTTTTTAGCAGGATGATGTTTGTGTTTCTTCCTGGTGTCACCTTTCGCAGATTCTTTTCCTTTGGTGGTGACAGGTGGAAAAGTCCTAGCATACTCATCGTTGTTCCTGATCCTACTGATGATCTCAGAAATGATTGTAACCAACTACTTAGTGATCAATGTTGCCAGTGCAGCAGTCGCTGGTTCCACCTCGGATAGAGGAGGATGAGGTGGTGATGGTGGTTGTCCCTGTGACATGACAATCCTAACCGAAAAGTCATCGGTTAGTATTCATGATCAAGTATTATAACGTATGCATATAATTCTGATATCCTGTTTTCTCTACATGAGGGTCCCTAGGTTGTAGTCTAGGCCAAACCCTTTAAGTAATATGACCTATATTTCTCTATAACCATGGCTCTAATACCAATATGTCACACCCCGAGCCGGCGGGCTGGATCGACTTTCCCGTCAGGCGGAAGCTTCCAGGGGCGTGATATCATTGTGATAATCGAATGATCAGATTGTTTACATAGCACATGATAAATAAATGAGAAATGCTAACACATCCATGATATAAAATTACAATATTTAATTACAATGTATCGTTCATAATTAAATCAAGTAAATCTACCAAAAAGAATCAATGTAACTATATCTTGTATATGTACAAGATATACAAAGGATGATTCATAGTTTAGTCATCAAAAGTATGCAACATCAAAAGTAGCTAGGGCTTCTAAAAGTCCACTAGCTTAATCCTTGCTTGTAAGTACCTACACCTGTTCATCACCTGAAAAACATGCATTTAAACAAAGTCAACACTAGGTTGGTGAGTTCATAAGTATGTTAGTTGAAAACCTTGATTCATTCACATGCACAATCACACTGTTTATAATGTTACTTGTATGTCATTTGTTTCACTTGTTCACCCAATGGCTTCTCAATAGTTATATTTACTAGTAATATATCATCCTAGTAGTGATGCTTATATATAGGGCATATGTAAGGGAAATAAGCCCTAGCCAACATCCCACCACATCACTACCAGAACTTCACACTACTTGCAATACAACTATTGATTTCCATTTCCAAATCCACATGTTCATCTCATTCTTGATCACCTGTGATATCATGTATAGAATAATATGATGATATAGTTGTAGTTATTGAACCGAAGTTTAGATAACCATTATATATGTTAAGAATATTAGATTTATCAAATCTGTTCCTTGTATTATTCTATAATTGTGAGGTTAACTGTTGTTTCACTTTTAAATAGTAAGAGTGTTAGTTAACCAATTGTAATTTGTTCTCAACTTATAGTGCATAGAGCCTAAAAGGATTCCATTGAAATCCTCACGTAATCAGATTTCAATGCATCCGATTTACCTCTACCACTTTGTGTACCCATAGACCTCATCGAAACAGTTACTAGTAATATGACATGAGAATACAAATTACTCAGTCTACTATACAACAAGAAATGATGGATTAATTACTTATCACTGCAGATTAATATCACCATGTGTTGCTTTCCAGAACCTGACTTGAAATAGCCCTGTCATCGGTCATACGTTACCGGCCAATGAATCAATACGATCAACATACTTGCCCTACAAGCTAGAGGTTTGTCAAACCTATGGTACCACTATGCTATCGTCGGTTTAGTCACGTCAAACTAACTGGTCAGCGAATTATAGGGGCTTACATGATCAACTTGTATAAATGGCACATGATTGTAGTGATATAATACAACAGGTCAATAGTAACTAATTGTAATTGTGTTCATCCATGTTATTATTCTCAATGTCATATGTTCTCCGTGTTATTAACAAAGTTAAATAAGAACTTGTCTTATTATATTATGTTAATTATTGGGTGAATGATGTTGTTATCATGAAGTTACATTATCATGATTATCATTCCTTGTTCCATGTTCTCTTGTAATATGTGTTGAGTTGTAAAGCTAAGTGTTAAAAGGACTTGTCCTATTACACTTACTTAACTCTTGTGTCGAATGTTATTACAAAGATGCTTAGTATCTTTATATCATTCATATGTTTGCCTGTGATTCTTCCATTGTTTGTTTATGTAAGAATAACTATGTGTTATAAGATAAAATCTTACAACTATGTTATTCTAATGTGTTGATGAACTAATAAGATATATTATATTGTTCATCTGATTATCCCTGTCATATCATGATCATACATGCATGCATACAATGATAAGCGATAATAAACAATTAAGTATTATCTAAAATCAATGTGATAGCAATTTGTTAAGCAAATCTTTTAAGTAAGTAAAAGTAAGCATGTTTCTCAACCCCGAGGGTTTAAAATCAGTTAAGATTAAAGTAAAAGGAGTATATGAACTCACCTTGCGTTAGAAGTGGTTGACTTTGCTTAAAAGAAAGAATGCACGCGCTCTTGTTGTTCTTGTAGTAGTTTTCACGTTCCTGTATTGATTGCATGTTGTTGTAACTTATAAGTATAAGTTGTAGGGTTTTGTGCGCGTGTAGGTGTTAGCCCTGAAGTTGGCTTACACTTGTGAGTCTCGGTAATGATTCGGCCCTTGTTTATAGTTCGTTGATTCTCTAACATTTGACTTCACTAACTTAAGTTCGTTATGTGATCGAAATTGTAAGTTATCACTTGAATTTCCTAATGAAGTTTTGTAACTACATCCAAGTCATACATATGACTTAGGTTTATAATTTAAAGTTGGTCTTATTATCATGATCACAATTGATTCGTATAATTACCCAATAATTATAGTCTTAATATGTTATTTATGTCGTTACATTTTGACCCGAAATCAATTGAGCCAAAAGCAATATGGGCCTTAGTCTAATAGTTTTCTTTCATGGGCCGAATCCCATAATGCGGGCCTATGATGTTTTCGGTTTTTGGGCCAAGACTTATAGATATGGACCGAAGTCAAGGGTTGTGCTGAGAACAATTGTGGGCCGAAGGGTTTAACTGGGCCGGCTGTAAAGCCTCATGGGCTGCATAAAACTTGTGGGCCGAATAGAGTCATGGGCTTGCTACACGTATTGGGCCAACCAAGAACTCGGCCGAAGGTGGGGTATCACCCACATAGCAGCGAACCTCTTATGTTCTAGGTTCGGTGGTAATCTGGTGAGCACAGGTTCGGCTAAGCATGCAAGGAGGGTTCGGCTGACATGTGTTGGCCATGCAAGGTTCGTCTGAGATGATGGTTAGCCCGAAGGTTCGGTCGTGCCTGAGGGTTCGTAGGGGTCGAAGGTTCGGTCATGGTGTTATGCATGGGTTCGCCGGAGTGAGGTAGGGTTCGGCAACCATGTAAGGTTCGTCGGAAAAAGGTTCGGTTATAGGCAGGGTTCACCGGGATTGGGTTCGTTGGACAGCATGAGGGTTCGTTGATGAGGAGGTTCGGCTGGGTCCGTAAGCACTCAAGGGTTCGGCACTTGGCAAAGGGTTCGGTGGCACCTGGTGTGTTCGGCTGAGATTCACGAAGGTTTGGCTTCAGCCCTGACTAACCGAAGCTTGCCTGGTGTGCATGGTTCACGAGCCCCAAGGGTTCGCCCCTTATGACTCCCAAATGGTTCGGCCACACGTTACCTAGCTTTCTCCCGCGAACCTGTAACCCTTAAACATCATCTTCATCGATGACCAACTGATGTAGGGTGTTTTCGTGGTAGTGTTAAGTAACAGGATGTCTCTCGGAGGTGTAGAACATAGGTAGTAGAGTTTAGGCCGGTTAAGTGTGTGTGTGGGTCAAACCAAGACTAGAAAACCATATTTTCGTGGATTTTTACAGCATCATACCTCGAAATTCAGTTGATAAACCTTCAGATCTGTTGTACTTTCATGTAGAGGACATCAAGGGCCATGTGGGTTCAAAAATCACTCAAATTCGTTGAGAAATGAGCAAGATATGTGGTTTTGAAGCTTGAAATTGGTGGTGGGAGATGAAATCCGAAAATTCAATGTAGAGAGAGAGTGTTGGTGATGGAAATGAGAGGAAACTCTCATTTAGGGTTTTTATATCACGTGTGATGTTTGGGTTCATGTCGGTTGCTCGATTCGTGATTTCGTCGCGTATCCGGAACTTTACGGTTAACTAATTTGTAATAAATAAAAAGAAGTTAATTTGATTATTTTGATGAGTTTCAAAATTGTAAAATGTTATTTATATAATTTTATTAAATTTTTTTCGTTCGTGTCGTGTTTCGTTTTCGTTTCGTGAAATCGCGTCACCATCGCGCATATTCGTTCGAATCGTCACTCGAACAAACACGTCGATGGCTTGGCTTTCTGACATTTGTTTTCTACTTCCCAGTGATCATTTCAGAATGTTAAACTCACAGATATGTTTGTGTGAATCGTCACCCACGCAAACACACTGTCAGTCCGTTATTCTGAAACAACACTGAATTATTGTTTTTACTTGTATTTCCTCACTGTCGGACTCAACTAAACACCCTGTTATCACATTGTTTTCACATTGAATTGTCGGCCATCTGATTCCTATCATCTATGGATATCAGATCGCAACCGATTTGTTATTGTTATTCGCTTGAACACTGTTGTTTCTCATGATTTGTTGTGCTAACTGTACTTAGATTTTCACTTAAATACACACAACTAATGTTTCAAATGTATGTTGTACTTACAGTATTTAAGTGTACACGAAAATACGTACAACTGTTTCTTGTATTTAGTATTCTGATAATACAAGTACTTTTTACACACATGTATTTACACTTAGTAACTGTAGAATGTACACATACCGTACGGACTTGCCGGCAGGTCAGGTACTAGTTGTCACAGGACACTCGATCCAGCCCGCCGGCTCAGGGTGTGACATATGGTAGCCGTTGTTGTACAAAAACTCGATGAGTGGAAGATGAGTATCCCAATTACCACCGAAATCGATCACACAAGAACGAAGCATGCCCTCGAGTGTTTAGATAGTCCTCTCGCTTTGACCGTCGGTTTGGGGATGATACGCTGTGCTAAGATTTACACGGGTTCCCAAAGCCTATTTCAATAATTGCCAAAAGCGAGAAGTGAAACGGCTATCACGATCAGAAATGATTGACGTCAGAGTACCGTGACGCGTGATGATCTCGTTGATGTACAACGTGGAAAATTTCTCCATTTTGTAATCCTATTGGATTGGGAGAAAATGAGCAGATTTGGTGAGTCGATCAACGATCACCCAAATCGAGTTGTAACAACGCGGAGTTCTTGGCTACTTGGTTATGAAATCCATGGAAATTTTATCCCATTTCCATTGAGGAATTTCAGGTTGCTACAGATGTCCTGAGGGTCTCTGATGTTCTGCTTTGACCTTTGAGCACGTTAACATTTCCCTACGTACAAGGCTATGTCTTTCTTCATTCCAGGCCACCAAAAAGATGTTCTTAAGTCCTGATACATCTTATCAGCTCCCAGGTGAATTGAATATCGTGACTTATCAGCCTCATCACAGATGTGCGTGCGCAAGGTTCTCGGGGCGCGATATCATGCGATAATCGAGATGATCAGATTGTTTACATGCACATGATATATAATGTGAAATGCAAACATGACATTTAATACCTAGAATTACAAAATTAAATTACACAGTATGTGTTCATAATTTAACTGAGTAAATCTAATCAAAAGAATCATATGGTTTCTATCTGTATCTATACAAGATATACAAAAGAGATTCATAATGTCATATAAAGTAAATGCAACCAAAAAGTTAGCTAGGTCTTATATAAAGTCCTTTAGCTTAAGCCCCGATGATTTGGTGACTAAACATGTCCGTCACCTGAGAAAACATGCATTTAAAACAAAACAGTCAACACTAGGTTGGTGAGTTCATAAGTTTTTGTAATTGAAAATGCTTTAAATTTGATATTCCCAGTTAATGATACCACACACAAGTCTGGTTTTGTTCACTTTGCTTTATCACACAAACCAATGTTATCTCCATAGTTACACCTACAGATAGTATATCGTCCAACTAAACACACTTATATATAGGGCATACGTATCACAAATGAAGCCGCCAGCCCGCCACATGCTTAACTGAACTCCATACCACATGTATTGTAACTATGGATACCCATTTCATCTCACATATAAATCCCCAATTTGATTTTTCACCCAACAATTAGAATAGAGACATAATTGTCTCTGTTAGCCATTCCTTAGGGAGTAGCCCGGCCTGTATATATCCCCCAATGATACCTATGAGATAGAGACTTAATAGTCTTTGTTAGCTAATCATCACTGATTAGCCCGGAGTGTAAGATATCCCCCAACGATATCTAGAGCAAGACTTAATAGTCCCTGTGACTGTCAGTACTGACCAGTCCGGCCTGTAAGATATCCTCTCCATAATCTCTATTAGGGTGAGACTTAATTGTCTCTATGCCTGTCACCACTGATAACTCTAAAATGTAGATATCGTCTCCATGATATCTATAGGGGTGAGACTTAATTGTCTCTATGCCTGTCACCACAGATAAATCTGAAATGTAGATATCCTCTCCATGATATCTATAGGGGTGAGACTTAATTGTCTCTATGCCTGTCACCACTGATAAATCTGAAATGTAGATATCCTATCCATGATATCTATAGGAGTGAGACTTAATTGTCTCTATGCTTGTCACCACGGATAAATCTGAAATGTAGATATCCTCTCCATGATATCTATAGGGGTGAGACTTAATTGTCTCTATGCCTGTCTCCACTGATAAATCAAAAATGTAGATATCCTCTCCATGATATCTATAGGGGTGAGACTTAATTGTCTCGATCACTGTCATTTCTGACCAGTCCGGATTGTAAGATATTCTCTCCATAATATCTATAAGATATGCGTACATACCTAAACCATTTCTCTCTGTCATTAATTTGAATGATAGCACCTCTAGTGCCCGATATGATCCCATTAGATTAACAAATACTAGGGCAGCAAGAATTTAGACCCAACCCTACTGACATAATGTTATTATAATTGGCATACACACTTAAAGTTAAAGGATAAACTCTACATAGTATCTTATGTTCACTGTTATTAGGTTTCTGTCATCCTATCCTAAGGACGTGGTCTCATTTGAAATGAACACAATGTATGATCATTAGTCCTTAACATTGTTTTATAAGATCTTGTCTTGATAAACAGTGTTAGCATATGTGGGGAATGATATCACGAAACTATGTTATCATGATGTCATCCTTGATATCACGAGTAATTGTCACAGTTGTTATCGCATTGTACTGTATTCCTATTGACCTTAACAATGTGTTATAAGAACTTGTCTTATTATAGAATGTTAGTGAATGTGGTGAATGATGTTGTCATGAATTTATTTTCATGAATCTCATTCTTATTACCTCTAGTAATTGTCTCACTGATATCTCGTTTTCATCCTAGTGTTATAACCTAATGATATGAAATCTAGTTTAATAAATTGTGTCAATCCATTGATTTGATGAAATCATGAAATTATGTTATCATGATATCATGCCTGTTCTATCCTACATGTCATTTCACATACAAACACACATAATGATAATGATATGATAATAAAGATTAAACCATTATTATCTAGAAAGCATGATGATTGAAATAACGTAATAAAGTTTTTAAATGAATAAAAGAATTTAGCATCTTTCTCAGCCCCGCATTTAAAATCAAAAGATTAGAAAAGGGGCATATGAACTCACCTGTGTTGTGGACCACTTGAATAACTTAGAAATGCGCTTGCTCGTTTGTGATAATAGAAATATCTTCAGCACTTGAGTTGATTTATTACGATTTGAATACTATAAGTGTTCATAGTTATTGTTATTGTGTTTTAAATCCCCATTGTGTGAATAAGAGCACTAGTATTTTACTAGTGGGTTATTATGATTAGTTACTAAGTGTTTAAGTATATCCTTATCCTATTGGACATACTACACCCTTACCCCACATAAATAAAGACTAAATTAGAAGCTCAAAGTTAGGTTTAAAGAAGTTTCCCTCTAAGGTATCATACAAGAACCAAAAGAGGGAACACGTGAATTAACCTGAGGATCCCCTGCAAGGTTCTTAAAGAAGAACCAAAAGCGGGAACCTGTGAATTAAACTTCGGATCCCCCTTAAGGTTTTAAGGAAGAACCAAAAGCAGGAACCTGTGAATTAAACATCGGATCCCCCTTAAGCTTTTTAAATAAGAACCATTTTGTTTAATTCTTGTCCTGAATTACTTGGATCCCATCTAGGGGTTTGTATTGATGCAGTTGGGACAGAACAAGAGCATTGTGGGTTTAGTGGGCTGAATATGCAGACCATTGACACTAATCCAGGTTGTTCCAATGTCAAACTTGTTCCCAGCCACATCCAACCATCTTCATTCCTCCAAACAACAAACTAACATGTTTCTGATGCTCCTAACCCATTCTTGTGCAGAATCTAAGTGTTTTGAAGACTGAAAATCGGTTACCAAGTTCATACCTGCAAAATGGTGAAAACCCACTTCTGGCCATATCTTCTCTCTAGATTTACCTCCAAATAAGCTCGTTTTAGGCTAGATCCCTTGTACTTCCTTGTTCTACTCGTTGAGAGGGTCTTTTAGACACCAAGAACTAGAAATTTGGTTAAGGTTTGCTATGGTGGAGTGTGGTTGAAGGTTAGAGTGAGAGTAGAGAGAGAGAGAGAACGACTTCTTTGATGAGAGAGAGAAATGAGTTCAGCCAAAATGGAAGGGATGATGGAATAAATGGGTTTTTATACCCCGGTCGTTTACCCGCGTGGTTGGTATTGATCGGTCGCATTAAATCTCGTTATTTCGTTACGTAACGTAAAATACGCGAAATTTTATAAAAATAGTTTAACTTGAATCTTTTTAAGCGGTAATTTCTAATAAATATTATTTTTATTTAATTTTCATTATTTTTAAAGTTCGTAACCGTTTATTATCGCCGTTTCATCAGAAAATGTAACTTACATGCGTTTTCGTACAGAGCGCTAACTATACGAATACGATCGTATGTTTCACTTTCTGATTTGGTTTTCTATTTTTCAGTTTCCGTTCAGAACGTTAAACTCACAGATATGTTTGTGTGAATCGTCACCATGCAAACACTCTGTCAGTTCATCGTTCGTAAACGATACTGAACTGTTGTTTGAATTGTACATTCTCACATACGGACTAAACTAAAACTAACTGTTTTCACTTTGTTATAAATGAATTTACACTGTTTTCTCACTGATCTGTTGGGCATCTGATTCCTGTTATTTGTGAATATCATATTGCAACCGACGTGTTCTGTTTTTGTCATTTGTTTTTCACACTGTTATTTCACATGTGTTGTTGTATATTTATATTTCAATTCTCATCGAAATATACACAACTGTTAATTGTTTCCACTGAATAGTTATCACATGTTGTTTATCATTTAGAATTCACACATAGTTTTAGGTGTAAGTACATGTACTGTACGGATTTGCCGGACGTTAAGGTACCAGTTGTCACACTCATGTTGAGCTCTCTCTGATTGAGAATGTGCTGCAGCCTCTTGTGGTCTGTATAGATGACACATTTAGTACCATACCGGTAGTGTCTCCAAATATGTGCAAAGACCATAGCCCCTAACTGAAGATCATGAGTAGTGTAATTCTTCTCATGAACCTTAATCTGTCTTGAAGCATACGCAATCACCATGTCTCGTTCCATAAGTACACAACCGAGTCCAAGGTTAGAAGCATCACAGTAGACAATGAAATAATCATTGCCTTTTGGAAGACTAAGGATAGGGGAGTTGCATAACTTCTCTTTAAGAAATTGAAATGCATCTTCTTGTTTCTATCCCCATATAAATGCTTGACTTTTCTGAGTCAAAGTGGTAAGTGGCAAGGCTATATTTGAAAAATTCGCTGTGAACCTTCGATAATAATCTGCCAGACCCAAAAACAAATGAATCTCTGTTGGAGTAGACGGGGTAGTCCAGTTCTTAATCGCATCAATTTTCGCTGGATCTACATGTATCCCATCTTTGTTGATAACGTACATGACCCAAGAAATGAACTTCCTTTAGCAAAAATTCACATTTAGAGAATTTGGCATACAGTTGTTCAACTCTTAGCATATCTAAAACTTTCCTCAAATGATTTTCGTGATCTTGCTCCGACTTAGAATAAATCAGTATACCATCAATGAAGATGATAACGAACTGATCTAAGTACGGCCTACAAACTCGACTCATCAAGTCCATGAACACTGCCGGTGCATTGGTTAGCCCAAATGGCATAACCACAAACTCATAGTGTCCATAACGAGTCCTAAACGTTGTCTTTGGTATATCCTCATCATTTACTCTTAACTGAAGATACCTGGATCGTAAATCAATATTAGAGAAGCATGTTGCTTCATGTAATTGATCAAACAGGTCATCAATCCTGGGCAGATGATATATATTCTTGATTGTCAACTTGTTCAACTCACGATAGTCGATACACACACGAAACGAACCATCTTTCTCCTTGACAAAGAGAACCGGAGTTCCCCATGGTGAGTAGCTCAGTCGGATGAACCCTTTGTCTAGAAGTTCTTGAAGTTGACTAGACAGTTCTTGCATCTCAGGCGGTGCTAATCGATACGGTAACTTCGCCACAGGATTTGCTCCAGGGACGAGATCAATTCTAAACTCCACTTGTCAGACTGGTGGTAGTCCAAGCGAGTCTTCTGGAAACACTTCCGGGTAATCTCTAATGACTGGTACGTCCCTCACCGTCTTCTTCTCAGGCTTCTTCTCCACTACGTGTTCCAGAAAAGCACAGTGTTTCTTCTACAGGTACTTCTGAGCCATGATACACGACACTATCTTCAATCCGCGGCAGGGCTTCTTGCCGTAAACACGCATCGTTTCGCAGGACGGTAGGGGAATTCGAAGTAACTTCTCCGAACAGACGACTTAGACGTTATGTTTAGATAAACAATCCATTCCATTGACCACTTCAAAGCTTCCAAGTGTCATTGGAATGAGATCGATGGAGAACGAATGACCATTAAGCATAAGTTTACAATCATTCAGAATTGAATTCAAAAGTATATTTTTACCATCAGCTACTTCTACTGTATATGGAGTAGTAAGTACTGATGGTTGGGTACACATTTCAAATTTCGGGACGAAATTCCTTCAACAGAGGGAGACTGTGACGACCGACATCCGAGCTGCCATGAGTCGGAAATTCAAGGGTGTACCCAACCACAGTGTAAGACATTGTGTTACAAGAGTGACGACAACAAAAATAAACGACAAACAAAATTACACGGGTACTTCTTAAAACAGTTAGAAAAATCTATTTAATCACACAAACATGAATCAGAAGAAAAGAAAAACAACCTGTGAGGGAAAACAATGAACAAAACCTGAATGGATAACATTTGGAGTATCGATCCAACGAGATATCAACATGGGTGACGTTCCATGTGGATATGTTGTTGGATTTGGATACCCTAAATGATATCTTTACAGTACCAAACAATGCCAACAGTTAAATACAACGCGACGGTTGTATGGGCGACTATTCATACGGATGGCAGCGTAAGTCTTTAACGTTGATATAAAATAATAATAATTCTAATGAAATTTCACCAAAACAATTTAATAAACAATCAAAATTGTAAAACACACAATAGTTCATACGAATGGACCCTCGTTCATACGAACCGATTTAATTCGGTGAAGCTTTGTAGTCATAGTTCATTCGGCCGAATGGGAGCCATTCGTACGAACGACTCATTCATGCCACAACACAGCTAAAAAAGCAACTTTCCGTTTTTCAAACCCATTTTTCACCCAACTCTCTCAAACGAACCCCACACTCGGCCACTCGATTTTTCGACCATTTCCACACGAAATCGGACCATTTCACCGTCCAAATCGTGTGTATGTCAACCCCAAAACCTTCATTTCAAGATTTCAACCCTTTTCGTCTCATTTCAGTCAAATACGAGCTCCACAGTAAGTATTAGCACCAATCCTTTGCGCCAAAACACTCCAAAACGCTTTACCATCAATTTCAACCATAAAAACACTAAACAAAACCACTGATTTCAAAAATGGTGTTCATGGTTAATCTGCAGGAGAATGAGCCGTACTAAGTACTCATTCGTGCGAACAAGAAGCCTCGTTCGTTGAAGAAAAGTCACACAAACGAGCTGCCTAACGAAGGAGCAATCACACGAATGACATGGACTCATTCGTATAGGAAGATCATACGAATAAGGACACGTTCGCACGAATTGAGCAAAGAATGAGAGTATGCATTCTCATCATTCCATTCGTGTGAATGAAGACCATCCGCACGAATCAACCATTCGCACCAAGAACAGCCCAAAATGGATAAGTGTTGAAAGTCCTATCTTACACCATTCGTATTAATAAGACCGAACCTTAGACCAAATTTTAAATCTAATCAAAATAAAACTAGATAACAACACATTTTCCAAAATCACATCAAAACACCGAACACACAACCGCCCAACACCTAACTAACTAATTTCTAACACAGGATTCAAACCGAGAGAACATCCCGAGTGAGTGCATCGACGACCCATAACCTCAGGTGAGTTCCCAGACCCCTTGTTTTCAATTTTCTGACTTCCAAATCATTTGGGGCTGAGAACATGAACCTCTTATTCGATTGATCAAAGAATAAGAGTTATTTTCAAATGATTTAAATAAAAGGATCAACTCGCAACCTCTTATTCGAATGTTATACGAATAAGTGCCTTTTCAATCATTTTTACAGAGCGTTCATCGCTCCATTCAACTTTTTCAACAAACAACAACAAACAACGACAAACCAGTTTCGAGGGTTCAAATCACAAATCATCAAGGAGATGCCCGTTGACCACAACAGCTCGAGGCTTTGTGCCCAACCAAGAGGTGAACAGACACAAATCGTGAAATTGTGTAGTGCACAATCTAGAACAATCATTTTCATGGGAATCTCCCATCATGTAAACAACATATTTGCATGTATCTGTCTAGGGTAATTCACTAGAGCATGTGTCCGCAAAACAACACATCATGAATTCGCTGAGGAATTCTCAAGTAAGTCCCTTCAGAGTCATTTACCATTCGTTGACGTGGGTCAACCGACGGTAACGTAGATGATGCCATAGGTCTAACCAACCTCCAGCACCGAGGATGGTACGTTACACGCAAACAACGTGAAACAACAACTCGAATTAGTTCAAGGGGAACTAATCACAAGGGCATATCAATTAGGTTTGGTAAATGATCACATGGGTGATATTACAGACAGGCCACACAAACAATAACATGAGTTTCCAAATCAAATGAATGTTCAAGACCTGGTCTTGAACGAATTTCAAACGAGTACACAACAAACAATGTTTTACTACAAGAAACGAGCGCAAACTGTGTGATTTTCAAACAAACAAAACATGTCTCCTGTATCAGTAGACAACGCATACACTTCTTTCTCAAGACTTCACTTTTACAATCATCCGTCGTGTCGTGTAGAGTGGAGATACACAAGTGACAAGGTCTGATTTCTGTTAAGGACATTCTCGTGGATCACAGAAAGGGTGGTGGGCTGGCCGCCGAGCTTTGGCTCTACGTATGCCCTATACATAAACTACCTTCATTCATTTCAGATGGTGTGAGTAACGATGTTTAGGCTAACGCACTTGTGTAATTCATTCGTATTTTCAACACCATTCACACACCCCTTTTAAAACCATCATGAATGGGTAGATTTTTACTAAACCTCTTACAAAACCTAATCTTTTCAAAACTAACATGAACTCACCAACCTAGTGTTGACAGATTTTACATGTTCTTCGGTGAAGAACAGGTGAAAGCAGGATGACTTTTAGAGAAAAAAGTATAGGGTCCCTTAGAGGAACATACAACTCCTGCGTGGAATCTCTTCGGCCATGTCGGATACAAGATTCAAGACTTGCACTTGTGCAAGTAACTTCTCTGGAACTTCTTGTCCACATTTAATGCATTTAGTATTTCTCATGTTATCATGTTCAATGTAACAATATGATCACTCCGATTACAATCACGCCTCGGGACTATTCCGCCCGTCGGCCTGGGTGTGACAGATTGGTATTAGAGCCATAGTCATAGAGAATTAGGTCATTTACTTAAACGGTTTGGCTTAGACTATAACCTAGGGACATCATGTGGAGAAATTAGGATAGGAACAATTGCATATGTTGTGTTTAATCACAGGCACTAATTGTTTCCACTTCGGGGGTATACAAAATGCCTTTAAAGGAACAACCACGCGTCTACTCGGAGACCGCCGTCTTACCCACACTCATCACTGAGCAACTCATCGCTGCCATTCCTGATATCATGGGCTAAATCAACCGCGGCACCCTTCAACCAGAGAATGCTCCCATCATGCTGAAGATAGAAAACGAAGCACGACAAAGGGAGTAGACGGAAGAATCTAGCTACCCTCTCCCCAGAGACAAAAAACCGAGTACACTAATCAAGCGGGTCCCAGCCACCGAGGTGAACCTCACTGATCCTACGCTGGAACATCTCCCCTTTGCACCAAATGTCAATACCACCATCCCGATGACAGAAGGTGCAAACTGTGCTCCAAATATGGGAAACCGGGTCATTGGGCCCAGCATTGCAACTCATCAGTGGGCCCAATCCGTAAGCGGTACGCTGGCACCTCTCCCTTGTGCACCAACTGTAAGCACCATCATGTCGCAAGCCAACTGTGTAAACAATGCACCACATGCGGGATGATGGGCCACGAAAGTCAGTATTGCCAGGCTCCAACTACTCAGCTTCCAGGCAGTGTTGTGTCCACCTACCTTCCTTCATCCAAGCAACGTCAAGCGCTGCTACACCTGTGGTGAACCGGGTCATGTAGCTAAGAAGTGTCCCAGGTGAGTGTGAATCACTTCATATGACTACAACAAAGTGTTGGCCACACCCATACACATGAAGCGCTGTCAACAAGGCACCAACGCATCTGCATTCTCCTACGTTGTCCATAGACGTAGTGTGTATAATTTAAATGTATGCATTACCATGTGTCCGCAATTTCTACTCTATTAACAACACAAAACTCTAAGGGGACTACGAGCAAAACATCTTAGAGTTTTGGATAGGACTACAGGAAGGAATGAGATGACCACCTCAGTCACCACTAGGTAATAAGGGACCCGAGAAAGGAGAAAGCAACAGTACGTTCCAGCGAGCAGAGATTTCGTAAAAGTGTTTTCTCGGGGCATCTTGAGTAATTTCGCACCAATGCGACTCAAAATTCGACCCCTATTACCTGGCAGCTACGAGGGACCAGTACTCTTGAAAAAACAAGAGTTATTCAGGGAATCAAGAGAACTCAAGAAGAGCCCGATATTCCTTCAATTGAGTTTCCTAACCCTGAAAACTACAGGTCCTATTCATGCGAGATGCCGGAGTCTAATTCAATGAATGCTCACATGACAACACAGACAGAGGAAATGACAAGAATGATGTTCAATAATTGGATTGTCAAACTGGTTAAATGAGAGACTTTTGACCACTTCGGCCTAATTTTGAATAGTCATTTCCTACAAACCCAATGTTCATTCGACGACTGAACCCCTTCGCGCGGATGAGGTCTGGCCTCTAATTTTGGAATTTGAAAGCGTAGTAGAGCACATATCACATACAACCACGATCAATTCTCTACCACACTACTCTATGACTTACAGACTTGTTATAGATCGAAAGATGCGTGGAAAGACCAACTCCGAGCGGTTTTAACACTAGTCAGAAGAGAGAGTAATTATCTCACTCCAAAACATAAGGACCTTCATTCTTTTGAGGAGGTAGTGCTAATTTTACAGAGCATCAAGAGACAACTGACAAGATCCGCCAGATCCGTGACAACCTGTTAGCTGCACGTAGTCGACAGAAAAGCTACGCGGACAAACGATGGAAACCTTTAGAGTTTGAAGTTGATGATATGGTATTACTTAAAGTGTCGCCTTGGAAGGGCGTTGTACGATTCGGAAAAAAGGGTAAGCTTGCTCCGCGTTACGTTGGCCCTTTTAAGATCCTTGAACGGATCGGGAAGGTTGCCTACAAGTTGGAACCTCCTCCTGAACTTAGCAATGTACACCCAACGTTTCACGTGTCTAATTTATGAAAGTGCTTAGCTGATCAAGATCTTCAAGTACCACTCGATGACATTCGCGTCGATGATACCATGCACTTCGTTGAAAAACCAGTCGAGATAATGGATCGTGAGGTTAAAAAGCTCAAACGCAGTATAATTCCAATTGTCAAAGTACGTTGGGAGTCGAAGCGTGGTCCAGAATTCACCTGGGAGCGGGAAGATCAGATGAAGCTTAAGTACCCACATTTATTCACTATGGTCACCCCAAGTTGAATTTCGGGACGAAATTCCTTTAACTAGGGGAGACTGTAACATCACTGTATTTCAGGTTGTCCGTACATGTACGACTGTACTGTTACGACCTGATATGATAATTATTAATGATAATAAATTTTTGGATGTTCTTACTGATATTGGTATACACATTGAGAACATATTATTATATGCGTAAACCATGGGAAGTTTAGTTGAAACACAACTAAACAGAACCAGAGAGTTTATCGCAGTTAAATTCACAGATATGAATTATTGGTTTGGAATGGAAAGGAAGTAGGAGTTGGTTGTTGTTTGGTTGCTAAACATAGTCAAGGACACCTGGTCATGGTTTATCGAAATAGCGGTGGGACGGTGGCTGGGGCAGTTGCGACTGACCCCTACATATGCCCTATACATATGCATATTTCGGTCTATCACAGATGTGTCAGTGATATGGTTTAGTGGTATTTGGATTGGGAATTAATAATATTCAAGATACTTAAATAATGAAAATGATATTGGAAATAATTATGTGATGGTGAGGTTACGAACATAACTTAAACGCGAATATTAATTCAGAAATATTAACTTAATAATGTATTCGCGTGGGTGACGATTCACACGAATATAATTATTAAGAATAATATTCTGAAAACGGTATTCTATAAATAGCAAATCGAATTGAAATACGTTACGAGCGTTGAATTCGTAAAGGTGACGATCATTACGAATACGTACGCAAGTAATGCGTTTCGATGAGATAATGAAATAATAATTAACGATATTAAAATATGAATAATAAATTAATAGCGTTTATAAGAAATCACAACCTAAAACAAATCCGGAAAAATCGTTTTATTTAAATAATTAATTTAACGACAACAAACGGAGGCATTGTAATTAAACGATTTCATTTGAAATCATTTTAGTAAAACGAAAGTTATTTATTTTAAAGCTTTATGTTTTAAATATAAATTACGAGAAAATAGATCATTTAATATATGTTATCGCAATAAAAAAGAGATCGAGCAAGTGGTGACGATACGCGCTATAAGAAAGAAGATCATCTTCTTCCTCATTCACCAACCAAGCTTTCTCTCTACATTCAATTTTCGTCACCTACATTCTCTCTACCTTCTCTCTAGAATATTTCACTCGTTTCTCAACCGATTCACGTGATTCTTGGCCCTAAACGACCGCACGACCAAGGAGAACAAGAACCCAGAGGAAAATCTCACATTTGGTCGACTTATTGAGGTAAATCTAAAGCTTTACTTTCGGTTTTACTAAAGAAACATGATGTATACATGGTTACCAACTTTTAATTGAATATAAAGTGTCAATCTTGTTAAACGAGTAGTATGAGCATGGGAGGGATCATGGGGTGACCTTAGAACCTGAAAAGCTCGAAGACGAGGATGATAAGCCGGCTGGTTCGCAACACCACAGATGGCCGAACCCTGCAAACCCCCCCATAGCCGAACCTACATGGGCGGGAAAGGTGCAGGTGGCCGAACCTTTCGTGGAAGGGGCGAACCTCAATGGGCCAAACCCACATGGAAGCCAGACGAACCTGCCCTACCAGCCTGGCCGAACCTTCGTGGCTACGAACCTTCATCCTCACCGGATTGTCATGGCCGAACCTAGGGTTTTTCCTTGACCTAGCCGAACCCTTCTTGGTCCAGCACGTTAGCTGAACCCTATGGCTGCATTTGGGACGAACCTAGGCTGTCAACCCTTGGAGACGAACCTGTAACCCAACCGAGTCTTCCATAGCAGCGAACCTAAACCTAATTCAGCGAAGCTATGGCTATTAAATCATGACTAGCCGAACCTTGGAAATGAAGGACTAAAGGCCGCGAACCTTGCCCTGTTGGGAGCCGAACCTAGGGTGGGAATCGAATTAGGTTTGCTGGAATAGTAACTAACAAATCTATGTGTTTGAACTAGGGTTAGGGTTAAGGATAAGTGAAAGAAAAGAGCTTGGACACACCCATGCATGCATGAATAACTCAAACTAAACTCTTGTGCAATAAGAACAAGTTCTAATTTGAGAATTTGTTAAACTTAAACAAATTATAAGAATGATTTGAGTTTGATTCCCTTAAACCTAAATACAATATAACAACTTTGATTAATGTGTATTTCAAATAAACATGCATGCATGCACGTAAAGGTTATCATGTGGAAATAGGGTTACCACCGTTATGACATGAATAACTTTTATATTCTCGCTACAACACTTAGAAATTAGTTGATTAAACTAATTAATGTTACACCAATCCTTTACAAGGAGGATAGGGAGTTTTAATGGTTATTACTCTAACTTAGGTGATAAACCTAAGTGATTCGTGCACCTAATAACTTAGGGACAAATGAATATAAAAGACTTAATTATTATCAAGCACAGACGCTTATTATTATGAAACATGCGATAAATACAGGTCATTGAAGTGTTTCTAAATTCATACTCGTGAGCGCGCATTTTGCAAACACACTGATTCTAAGGACTCAGGTGAGTTCTCATAACCTCCTTTTAAACTATTTTGTTTTAAACTCGGAGGTGGAACATGTATACCAATATTTAACATGTATACCAATATTTAAAATATTATTTTGATAACGCATGGGTGACACCTGGTTTATCATTATGATATTCACATTATGGGATTATCTTTGTTTATGGATTATCACGGATTATCACAACTCCATGGATCGTTGTTGTTGACTTTGGTCATCCACAATGATTGCATGTATTGTCACTTGGATTATCACAACTCCGTGCAACGTTGGTGTTGACTCCGGTCATCCATAATGATTGCATGTATTGTCACGTGGATTACCACACTCCATGGGTTGTCGTTGTTGATTTCGGTTATATACAATGATCTCATGTATTATCACTTATATTATTTGAGAATATTGTTGATTGAGATTGGTTGAATATATGTGATTGACTATTTGTGATTATTTGGTTTATGTGATTATTGTGTTGTGTTTGTGTTTTGGTTGTGTTGGATTATCTCGCAGGTGATCATGTGGATTTTCTCAGGAAACTATAACTTTTGTAATCATTTTATAAACATTTTTGAAAACTTAAAACTTATGATTACTAACCAACTACTTCGTAGTTGACACTTGATTTTCTACATGTTTCAGGAAATGAAGAGAAGTAGGTAGAGCAGGATAGCTCTACATCTTTTGGGACATCATCACGTAGGTTCTTGGACTTATCTAAAATAACTGAAATTCTTAAGACTAGAATTTAGTTAGTTAGCTAAATATTTTGTGTAATTGATGTAACTAATTCATGCTGAACATGATTTTTGATGTAATTAATTTGGTTGATTAATTGATATGTGATGAATTAATTAGATGCCCACGAGCTTATGAACAATCTACACATCCCTCATGGCATCCCGACGTTTCCGCCATCGGTCGGGGTGTTACATCGAGTACGAAAAGCCGTCTTGGGTATGTCTTCCTCTTGAATCCGGAGCTGGTGATAACCTGAACGCAGGTCTATCTTTGAGAAGTACTGAGCTCCATGTAATTGATCATACAAGTCATCAATCCTCGGTAACGGGTACCGATTCTTGATGGTGAGTTTGTTAAGCTCTCTCTAATCGATACACATTCTGAAGGATCCATCCTTTTTCTTGACAAACAGAACCGGAGCTCCCCATGGTGAGAAACTCGGTTGAATGAATCCCTTGTCTAGTAGTTCTTGTAGTTGATTGGACAGCTCCTGCATTTCTGATGGTTCAATTCTATAAGGGGACTTAGCCACGGGAACCGCTCCTGGAATTAAATCAATTCGGAATTGCACAGATCTCTCCGGAGGCAATCCCGACAAGCCATCCGGAAACACGTATGCGTAGCCTTTCGCAGCCGGTACATCTTGAATCTTGATTGTTTCTTGTCTTTCTCCACAATGTGAGCTAGAAATGCGATACACTGTTTTCTTAGACACTTGCGTGCCTTCATGCACGATATTATCTTGACACTGCGCTACTAGGTTCGCCAAACCTGCTAAGGTTCGTGGGCCAGACGAACCTCAGCCAAACCTCCACTAAACTATCTATAATTTACATATTTTGATAAGCAACCTATTACAAACATGTACTAACAAATCACAATTTGAAGCCATCACGAAAACTTGTTTTGGTTCTACAGGTTGCAAATTGAACCCCCGTAAATCGAGTTGAAATACTTGTTTTGAAGCCGTCGCGAATGATATCTCAGAAATGTTAACTTAATAATGTATTCGCGTGAATGACTATTCACATGAATACAGTTATTAAGAAGGATATTCCGAGACAGTATCCATGAATCGTAAATCGAGTTGAAATACGATGCGAACGTTGCAATCGTAAGGGTGACGATATTTGCGAATACATATGTGAGTAACGCGTTTCAACGAGATAACCAAAATAGTATTTACGACACTTAAATTAATAAAAAGGAATTTAAAACGTTTACTAGGAATAAACACCTTAAATGATTTTAAATAAAATTACTTTATTAAACGCTTCGTATTAAAAATATAAATTACGTGAAAACCGAGCAATTAAAATAATTAACGTTTAAATAAACGTAACTGAGCACGTGGGAATGTTACGGGGTATAAAAGGGAATGTTGAAATATAAGGACTAATGAGCAAAACCACTGAAGCCAAACACCTGAATAAAACCGTGGAAAGACAAGCCGCGGATGCTTCTATTCCGATTGAGGAACTGCTTCAGCATCGGAAGACTCTCAGCGGAAGCTTCACCAAACAGAAGTGCCGCTGAACTTATTTCCGTCAGAAGACAACAGCTGATCATCGGAAGACAACCTCTACATCGGAAGAAGTCAAATGATTCGAAAGACAATCTTCTCTTCCCAAATAACTGATTACTTAATCAGCTTCCGATGAACAACTTCCGAAAGAATAAACGCTGAACTCCAGTACATCTACTACAACATCGAAAGACCTGAAGACTACTGAAGATTCTTGTTCCGTTGTTGTTGACTTTATGTTTGTACTATTCTGATTGTATCAGTGTCTGTAATAATGTCAGCTATTTGTGTTATTATTTCTTGTCTTGTATCACCGAATGTTTGGGTATTTAAGTCCAAACATTCTCTGAATTATTAAGGATTACTTCCCCCAAATTTCCTTGTGCTTTCTATCTCTCATCTTCTCTCTTTATAGGCAAGAAAACTAAAACAACGAAAATAACTTGTGCAAAACTTTGCAGGGAGCTGAAACCTAAGCTTTGTCTAAGTGTCTCAAGCATTGCTTCTGGTTAAACAGCTACTACTCGAGGTTCTTGTTGTGCAACAATTGGTATCAGAGCCTTGTCCTTAGTCTTGGTTTAATCTTCAAGACTAAAAATCAAAGCTCTCACTAATATCTTGTTGTTTTGGTTTTCTGCACTCCATCTCTTCTGTCTTTCCTGTTTTCTTTAAATCTGTAGGAGTTTGATTTTTGAACTACACTGTGTTCAAAAGTCATTCTAACAAATCACCTTGAGATCTCATCACTAGTTGATTTGCCCATAACTATTTGTGAACCAATGGCAGAGAAATTCACTATCGATCCTCATAACACCGGTTCTGCCACGAAGCCACCAATCTTGGTCAGGCATCAATATAACATTTGGCAGAGGCGGATGTTACACTTCCTGTCTAATAATCATACAGGATGTTGGAAATCTGTCATGTTCGGACCATATAAACCAATGGTCCTGGACACGGAGACTGGAGACGATGTCCCGAAAGATCCTCGGAACTACACCAAAGAGGATTACCAGAAGTTGGATCTTGATGCAAAGGCACATGCTCAGTTGGCTATGGCCCTTCCCAATGAAATATACTCTGGTCTTCTTCACCATGAGTCTGCAAAAGACTCGTGGGATTCTCTAAAAGAGCAATTCGGTGGTACCGAAGATGTTGTGGCTAATACCAGGGAGATATTAGCTCAACAATACGAGACATTCTCCCAACTAAATAACGAGTCACTGACTCAACAGTTTGAACGATTCACTTTTCTCTTAAGTGAATTAAAACTTGCTGGTCAAGTGTATCCCTCTGTCTCGATCTTGAACCGCTTCCTGAGATCTCTACCTGAAAAATGGGAAACCTATTCCATTGTCATGAGATCCTCTCCAGACTATGGCAAGCTCTCGCTCACTCAACTTCATAGTAAGTTGCGTACATTTGAGCGAGAGATTGACCAGAAGTGAAAACTCATAAAGTCTGGTAAATCAACTGAAGAGTATGTGCAAGGGAACACAGCTCTTCTGAGTCATAACTCTGAATCAAATGATCAGAGTTATGATGAATATATTGACATAACCACCAGCATCACTTCCTCTTCTTCTTATGATGAGACTCTCCTATTTCTGATCATCTGTGTTTTATCATGGATGATCTCCATCAAGTTCCAAGCGATGACTTGGAAGAGATGGAGATTCTTCACCAACTGGCCCTCTTGAGTATAAAAACGAATAAGTTCTACAAGAGGACTGGAAGGAAATTTCCTGGTATTCAAGGGAAAACCAGGTTCAGTCTAAATAAGGCTAAGGTTCAATGCTATAGATACGATGGCACTAGACACTTCGCCAGGGAGTGCAAAAACGCTCCCAACTCAAATTCTTCACCGTGTGTGACCTTTCCCAACTCACAATCACATACTTCTTCTACACCTTTTTCTTCTTCTTCTTCTTCATCTTCCTTCATAAGGCACAACAATCCCCAGGAGTCAGTACATATTGTACAAACTTCTCCTTCTACTAATGTACAATATGTACACACTGCCAATGGTAGCATGTATCAACTTACTCCTGCACCTCTCCAAATTGTTGCACCACCCTCTTCTCAAATAAATATATCAGGCCCTGCTGTTCAATCTTCTTCTCCCAGTCAACCGGCTCTCTTTACCCAAGAGTATGTCGACTGGAGTAGTTTGCCTGAAGATGTAGGCTATGCCTTCATCACCTCCGAACCAACAGATTTCGCTCTTATGGCTGTTGGTGATGACTCTTCTCCTTCTAAACAACCTGCTGCAGACACTCCTGATGCACATGTATCTTCTTCCACTCTAGAAAAACTATGTACCAATGCGTGCATAGAGGCTTTTGTAAAAATAAAGAAAGCCAACGTGTTGCTTCAACAACAAAATCAGGAGTTGGAGCAACTGCTTGACAATAAAAATTCTGAAATAGAAAAACTAATAAAGAATAAAGATAGTCAAATCTCTGTCCTAATGACTGAAAAGTCTAACCTACAAGCTCTATTCGATTTGCAAAATGAAAAATATGCAGCTTGTAGAGATGAATTGTCTCAGACCAAGGTTAGCTGTGACAAGTGGGTCGAATCTTGCAAAGGGTTCAAAATGCTTTTAAGTAAGCAAGTTCATAGCAAGGCCAAGTTTGAAATCGGGTTTAATCACACTAGTCCCCCTGAGGACTACACCCCGATTGACAATAAAATAAATGAGACCGATTCTAAGCCCATTTCTCCCACCTTTCTTCCGGATGAAATTCCATCCATTATAATCACACCTCCAAGAGTGTACCAACCTCCACAGCTTCCCACGTTTGTTTATCCCACTGAAACTAACGTTGAGAGACAGGAGGAAACACCCTTCGAAAGTGATCAAAATAAAAATGCTTCTGAACAAACTGAGACTGCTCCTACCATGAGCTCTACTCAAAGTTCGAAAGGTACAAGTCTTCATAAGACCTCTGATAATCATGCTACCCGCCTTGACAAAGGAAAGAGGCCCATGATTGACAACAGATTTCCTCTGTCTCATCCTCATCCCCCTTATCCAATAATGAAGGCAAATAAGCCTTTCATCCCCAATTACTCCTCTTTGTCTCCAGCTTGTCTAAAATGTTTTAAGTATAATCATACTACTGAAAATTGTTGGACAAAAACTCCCCTGGAGAAAGCAAGAGAAAAACTAAATGCTAAAAATTGAAATTCGAACAGGGTTCTTCAACTAAAGGAAAATTTCCTAATAAAATGAAGAAATCAAAGAAGGCTAATAGATTTTCAGCACCTTCTCATTCATCACCTCACTCTTCTTCTCCTTCACTTGCTTCACCCGGGCCTTCTATCCTTGGAACACCACCTTCTTATCCCATGGTGATTCCTGCTTCCCGTCCTTCTGCTGATGTGAGCCTTCATTCTGTGGATTCACAAACACAAATCAACATTCTTCATCAAAATCAGCAACTACTAATATTGATGATGCAGAAATTGATGAATAAATCTTAGAAAAACAAATAAATATCTTCTTCTTATTCTAAAAATAAAATAATACCCATATCTAACCTATTGCAATTAAATTGTCATGTGCAGAGACCTTCTTCAAACCAAAGTCATCTATGGTATGTGGACAGCGGAGGCTCTAGGCACATGACAGGATGCATATTTATTTTAAATAACTTTACTCCAAGAAAAGGAGGATCTGTTTCCTTTGGAAATAATGCAAAAGGTGGGATAGTGGGGTCTGGTTCTGTCGTAAGTGGAAAACTGCACTTTAAGGATGTTAGCTTGGTTGAAAATCTCAAGTTTAATCTCTTGAGTGTCTCTCAACTAGCTGACAAAAACTTTACTTCATTTTTCACCAAAGACAGTTGTAAAATCCTTTCTCCTGAAATAAATTCAAAAATAAAGATCTTAATTGATCAACACAAGTTGCTTACGACTAAAAGAAGTGGAAATATCTACGTTGTAGACATGGCCACTTACTCTCAAATATCCTCTCCTACTTGTTTGATTGCCAAAGCATCATCTTCTAAGACCGCTCTTTGGCACACAAGATTCAGTCACCTCAATTACCAATCTCTTCATAAGATTTCTACCCTTTTCATTAGTAAGAGGAGTACCTTCTAAAGAATTTCACTTTGAAGGTCAATGTGAATCTTGCTTAAAGGGAAAGCAACATAAAACTTCACATAAGTCTATTGAGGAGTCCAAAACAACTAACTGTCTCAATCTACTTCACATGGATCTTTTTGGTCCAGCGAAGGTAGCTAGTTTGGCAAGAAAGAAATATTGTCTAGCTGTTGTGGATGACTACTCAAGATTTTGCTGGACCTTCTTTCTCTTTAGCAAAGATGAGACTTCTGAGAAAATAATTGCACTTATCACTCAACTTGAAAGACAATTTTGTCTTCTAGTTAAAACAATAAGGAGTGATAATGGGACAGAGTTCAAGAACCAGGTTCTTGATAAGTTCTGCATTTCTAAAGGAATCCTTAGACAATATAGTGTTCCTAGAACTCCCGCTCAAAATGGAGTTGTGGAGAGGAAGAATAGGACACTTATTGAAGCCGCAAGAACTATGCTTGCGGATTTAGGATTACCTTTATCCTTCTGGGCTGAGGTAGTAAACACTGCTTGCTATGTCTTGAATAGAGTTCACATTGTGAAAAGACATAACAAGACTGCCTATGAAGTCCTTCATAACATAAAGCCTCTCATCTCTTTCTTCAAATTCTTTGGGTGTCCGTGTTTCATCTTGAACATAAAAGACTCTTTATTCAAGTTTGATGCTAAAGTTGACTCTGGATATTTTGTTGGATATTCTCAGACATCCAAGGCTTTCCGAGCTTTCAATCTCAGAACCAAAATTGTTGAAGAAATATTGATGTTAAATTCAATGAACCTGCTTCAACCTCATCTTTCCCCTATGCTCCTAATGATCTTTATGATCTTAAAAGCCTCACCTACATCTCTTCTACCCCTTCTTCCTCTTCTTCTTCAGAATCTTGTCAAACTTCTAAAGATATTCATGAAAATGGTCATGCTTCCCATCCAGAAAATTCTCCTGGCCATACTGAAAACTCACCTTCTTCCGATGCTGCCTCATCTAATAACTGTTTGGACATCATTCCCTTCAGTAGAAATCATCCTCTAGAACAAATCTTTGGTGATCTACATAAAGGTGTTCAAACTAGAAGCCAGATTTCGAACTTTTGTCTTCATGCAGTCTTCCTGTCTCAAGTTGAGCCTCCAAATATCAGGAAGCTCTCAAAGATAATAATTGGGTAGAGGCTATGCAAGATGAACAAAATAAAGTCCGACTGGTAGTGCAAGGCTACTGCCAAGAGGAAGGCATCGATTATGATGAAACCTTTGCTCCTGTGGACAGACTGGAAGCCATTAGACTCTTCCTAGATTTTGACATCTCCCATAACATAAAGGTATATCAAATGGATATAAAGAGTTCATTATTGTATTGGACAATAAAGGAGGAAGACTATGCGTGTCAACCTTCAGGAATCGATGATGTTCATTATCCTGATTGGGTGTACAGACTAGTCAAAGCACTTTACGATCTAAAACAGGCACCCACAGCATGGTATGATACTCTCTCTTAATTTCTTCTTTCTAATAAATTTTCTCAGGGAACCATTGATAAGACTTTGTTCATTAAGAGGGTAGACAAGGAACTTTGGCTGTTTCAAATTTATGTCAATGACATCATTTTTGGATCAACAAAACCTTCCTTGTGTGAACAATTTTCTAAATTAATGTCTTCAAAGTTTGAAATGAGTGCTTTAAGTGAACTAAAAACATTTTTAGGACTCCATGTAAAACAAACCCCTAATGGGACTTTCATTCATCAATCAAAATATGTAAAAGATCTTCTAAATAAATTTGATATGAATGATTGCAAAATAATTTCTACCCCCATGGCTACAAGTCCTGGAATAACTCCAGATGAAAATGGTGACCCTGTAGATCAAATCCTCTACAGGTGCATGATTGGATCTTTGATGTATCTTACTGCATCAAGGCCAGACATCATGTATGCAACATGTGTCTGTGCAAGATACCAATCAGCCCCCAAACAATCCCATTTACCATTTGTGAAGAGGACACTAAGATATCTGAAAGGCACTCTAGTGCTAGGTATTTGGTATCTTGCTAACCAAACCTGTAAGCTTGTGGGTTTTTCAGACAGCGATTATGCAGTATGCTCGCTCACAAGGAAGTCTACTTCGGGAGGACGTCAGTTCTTTGCAAATTGCTTAGAGTCATGGCAAATCAAAAAGCAAACATCGGTGTCAAATTCAACTGCTGAAGCTAAGTACATTGCAGCAGCTCATTGCACTGCCCAAATTCTATAACTGAACTAAAAACACCTCTCCTAATAGATAGCGAAGCAGCCAAAAATATAATAAAGAATCCTGTCTAACATTCAAAAACAAACATATTGAAATAAGGCATCATTTCATTAGACACTGTTTTGAAAAGGGACTAATTGTCCCAGAACATGTCTCTACAAGTGACCAAATAGCAGATATATTTACCAAACCCTTGGAGTCTTCAACTTTTTCTAAGTTTCTAGCTAAATTGGGTATGATAAATATGAGCTAATAAATGTGGTTAAGAATTTGTTTCATAAACCCTTAAATAAATACATAAAAGGATAATCTCCTTTGATTATCCTAACAACGGATATTTGATAAACCACTGATGAAGACATCTTGGACTCTCTTAGTGGTTATCCCATAACACGGATAGGAACAGTGGCTGTTATAACCACTGCTTCATATATATCCGCGGTTACAGCTTCTGTTGTTACAATTTTAAACCTTTCATGGTTTACTTCTCTTCCAACGTCTCTTCTTCTTCAGACGTCACTTCTTCTGATGTCTCTTCTTCCGAGACCTTTAACCAGGTCATTTATCCTTGGTTAAATCTCTTCCGAAAATAAAACTCTTCCGAAGATTAAATTATCTTTCATATTTAAATCTTCGATGCCCAAGTGGTTATCAAATCTCTTGATAATTACGCCCGATTCGGCAGTCACTAATCACTCTGCAAGATTAGACCTCTCACAGTTAATAGAATTGACACTCACTAATCTTTCTTTCCTTATTTATATCAGTGGTTATATTCTTTAATCCATAAGTTCTTTCATAACAGTTTTTGATCATCTCTTGATGAAGAACACTTTTCCTTCAACGTCGATTCTTCTTGTTGCTACTTATGGTTAAGGACTACTGCTTGTTAGGCATGTTTCCTGGCATGATGCATTTCCACTGCTTCCGTCTGAGCTTTATGATCATGATGGTGGTGTAACGGTATCAGACCAGGCTTCATTCCCGAAAAAGCATTGTCTGTACTTCAGGGTGCGCATGAAGGTACTTTGTTATCGTTTGCTTCTTCTCTCTCATGATCACCGGTTTGTCTGATGGGTAAAAACCCTAAGGTAAAGCTTTTGATATGTTATAAGTAGTGGCGGTTTTCATTTTTGAAACCGCTCTTGTGTGTGAACGGTTAGTCTTCCTCATCTCTTTTTCTTTAAAGCAAAGCATGTTCTCACACTTTGCATTCATAACTGCTCTGTGTTCATCGTCTCAAAAGAACAATGGCGTTGAAAATCAAACCGATCCACAACCTCGGAGCTTACCTTGTCAAATCTTCTGAGTACCCTCACTACAACGAAGCTATCGACACTCTGGTAACTTCTTTCGTTCACACTGCTCTCATTCTAAACACTCCTATTTTTGAAGTTGCTCTAAACCAGTTTTGGGCAAACTCATCCTTGGTGATGAAGGATTACTCTGTTGAAAGCATCTCTTCGGTGGTCGCTGGTCAACAAGTCACCATCACTCCCACAAAAATAAGCGTTGCCTTATACTTGAACGACACTGAGGCTCCCTCCACTGTCTCTCTAAAACTTTTTCATAATACTTTCATCCAGTGTGATTATCAGGGTGACATGAAAAACAGGACTTTGTACAAAGCCTTCTTTTACCCTAAGTACAAGTTCCTGTATCACACTATTCTCCAGTGTTTGTCACAAAAGTCGACAAGTTGGGGAGAAATGCCATATGACATGCAATATGTTATGTACGCAGTTCTTTCCAATAAAAAGGTTAATCTCTCTAAAATAATTTTTGTTCATCTGGTGAATCACCAGAAAAGTCCCAAGTTTCTGCTCTATCCTAGGTTTGTAATGGCCTGCCTCTTTGCTGACCTTAATAATGTTTGTCACATTGCTCTTCTTTCCACTATCAAGAGCATTCACAAACAAGTGTTCACTAGGTTGAACACTAATCCAAAACAAACGGATGACACTGAGGAAACACCCATCCTTGGTGAACCCACATCCACCTCCCCTTCACACCTGTAAAGGTACTGACCGAACGGAAAGCTTCTGCCAAAGCCCCTAAACCTAAGAAGCCTAAAAATACTGTTCAGGAAGATGAGATCCCTGAACAAGTCTCTGTCCCCACTGAACAGTTGGATACATCTATTCCATCCTCATAGATGCATCAAGGATCTCACCTCACCTGGCTCCTCATCAATCCTCTTAAAAGGATGATGTTGTACTTCAAAGGGAACCCTTTCTAGCCACTGAAGTGTCACTTGACACTCAGTCGGCAGCCCATTCTCCCATGGACATTTCTGTTTCTTCCCCACATGAAGCCCTTAACTCCCTTACTCATGTTCTCCATGAGATTGATGTTGTGTTTGAGCAGCTTGGTTTTCCTCCCCCTTCTCCAACTGAGGAGCTGCCCCATCAAATCATTGCTCAAACTAATCACTCTCCTACCCATGGAGAAGAGGATGCAATCAGGATGACTAGTCCATCTAGACATCTTGATCATATATCTGGAGCATCCATGTCACATGAGACTCCACTGGACTCCCATTTGAATGGATTAGGCAATAAGACTCCTGATATGGCAACAGCTCATGAAGTTATTGAAACTGAGGCTGGAAATCCCCGGAACCAAGAAAAAGGGGTCCATGACATTCCTGAGATGGACTCAGGTCATGATAAAACTGACTCATTAGTCAGGGATTCGGATGATATCCTTAAACGGTTGGACGAATCAAATTCTAAAATAAAGGAATTGATGGATTTTGTTGGTCACATTCAGGCTGATATAACTAAGCTCACTGAGCTTGTTTCAACATTCTTGAGTAACCAAGCCCTACAACCCCAATCCATCCCCATGCAGGCACCTTCACTTGAAGGTACTTCCACCACACCCCCTATTTCCACTGCCACCACCTTCTCACCTCAGGTTCTTCAAGAAGTGTTAAACCCACTTCTTACTACCCAACTTACTACCCTGCTTCAATCCTTTACCAACCAATTTTCTCACCACCCAAAAGCTTCAACTGGATCTACAGAAAATTTCAGTAGATACCAAAGTCTCCTCCTTACAAAATGAAATCACTAACCACACCAGATTTCTTGTGTCCCTTACTGGGATTGCTCTCCTTCTCCCTGGTTCCAAGAACAGGCTGATGAAGCCAAAAAGAGGGGAATGAAAGACTCTTGGCTGCTGCCGAAGCTGCTAAAAGGGTAGAAGACAAGACTTAGCGAAGGAGGATGACACAAATAAAGCTGCAGAACCAATTGGCACTTCTCAAAGCAGCATTGGATCAATAGTTCCAAACTCAAGCTGCCAAGGCTAGCTCAAAACAGAAGCAAAAGGAAGCCGAAGCTCAAATAAACACTAGGAAATCTGGAGTATCCAGAAAACCTAGACCTTCCAAATCTACTCCCACTAAGCAAACTAAGCCAAATAAAGTAAGTTCACCCACTCTCTCTCCAAACTCTGCCTCTCAAACCCTCCTTGAACTTTCTTCCCTTCCTGTCACTCTCAATGCCTCCAACATTGGCCAAAAACCAATCCCAATAATCACCCAGTCTTTCTCTAGGCGACAAAAGAGTGTGGTCAGAAAAACCAAAACCCTCAATAACCTACCTCATAAACCTTCAACCTCTGCTCAAAAACCCTTCTCAGACTCAAATGATGATCAGCCCATTTCCTCTCGTATCTCAAGAAAGAGAAGGCTGCTATTGGCTGATATTTATGAGTCTAATCCTTCAAACACCACCAAAGTTCCCTTTCCAATAAGATCAGCAGATGCTGAGAAACCACAAACCTCTCCAATAAAGGAATCCTACTCACCTATTAGGACCTTTCCTTCCGATGAAGACCTTCGGAAGATAAAGAATAAAGAAACAGAATATAAGGACTGATGAGCAAAACCACTGAAGCCAAACACTTAAATAAAACCGCGGAAAGACAAGCCGCGGATGCTTCTTTTCCGATTGAAGAACTACTTCAGTATCAGAAGGCTATCAGTGGAAGCTTCGCCAAAAAGAAGTGTCACTGAACTTATTTCCCTCAGAAGATAACAACTGATCATCTGAAGACAACCTCTATATCAGAAGAAGTCAAATGACTCGGAAGACAATCTTCTCTTCCCAAATAACTATTACTTAATCAGCTTCCGATGAACAACTTCCGAAAGAATAAACGCTGAACTCCAGTACATCTACTACAACATCGGAAGACCTGAAGACTACTGAAGATTCTTGTTCCGTTGTTGTTGACTTTGTGTTTGTACTAGTCTGATTGTATCAGTGTCTGTAATAATGTCAGCTATTTGTGTTATTATTTCTTGTCTTGTATCACAGAATGTTTGGGTATTTAAGTCCCAACATTCTCTGAATTATTAAGGATTACTTCCCCCAAATTTCCTTGTGCTTTCTATCTCTCATCTTCTCTCTTTCTAGGTAAGAAAACTAAAACAACAAAAATAACTTGTGCAAAACTTTAGAGGGAGCAGAAATCTAAGCTTTGACTAAGTGTCTCAAGCATTGTTCCTGGTTAAACAGCTACTACTCAAGGTTCTTGTAGTTCAACAGGGAATAACCTCCCATTCTTCTTCATATCTCACCCTCATTTTCTCTCTCAAGAAGACCATTTTCGTCACCACTCTCTCTAGTTTCTCTCTCTAGAGAACTTCACTGAATCTCAACCATTTCACGTAATTTTCGCTGCAAAACCTTTCTCCATCATCGTAGAACTCGGAAGTACAAGTTAATCGGGCTAAAAGTCGCGCTTTGAAGGTAGATTGTCCATCTTACTTTTTGAGTTTTGACAAATGAAAACCAGTTGTATTCATCCCCTTTAATTGAGTTTTCTGCATGTTTTGTACTTCAAATAATTTGAAATATTAGATTTTAAGCAACCTGCAACTTTTTGGAATTAAGAAAATGTGGGTAGCTGGAGGTTGAGGACGATGAAATCCTAAACGTAAGGATGAAGGAATCGAGAAACCTTCTTCTTAGATATTCAAGAAACCCTTTTGCTTTAGATCCCAACGTCGAGAACCACATTCGTTCTCGGCTAATCCTTCTTTCATTCTCGACAAATTAAAGAAATCGAGAACCATAGTTATTCCAAGTCGAGAACATCTATTTTGGAGGCTATAAAATGTCGAGAACCTTTGTTTTGAACTCCAAAACTCGAGAACCCCTTTATGGGGCATCACCAATTCGAGAATGACACCATTTTGGGTGGTGTGAGTCGAGAACCCACATGGGACCGAGAACCTCCCCATTTGTTGGATCAAATTTGAGAACTCCCCACCCCACCCTCCCCCATAATCGAGACCATGTTTCTTTTGGCCGGGAACACTCAACTAGTGTTAATCGAAAACCAACTTGGGTTGGGTGCAACTGGTTGTTGACGTTCTATATAAATTTACTTAAACATTGACTAAAAACCTAGATAAACCTTATAACAAGTGTTTTAAATTATATACATGGTTTTTAAAACATATCAAAGGTTTATAACACATTTATGGTTGATCAAAATAACAAAAGATGATACTTATAAAATAAACTTGTCTACTTTACTATGAAGTTGATGAAATATTTTAAATTAACAAGATATCATTTAAACTCTTGGGTGAAACATTAAAGAATTATGTTTTTATAACATAATACTTATTTAAAAACACTCAAGTGATAATAACCATTTTAAGTTCAGTAATGGACCATATTCTAAGTATAAAACATGTAGACAAGGAATATGATAGCATACAATATACTAATGCCTAACCTATATTGGCTAAGTGTTAGTGTATTACATCACAATTGAGTTAGATCAAATTAAATAACAAAGAGTTATAAAGTTTAACCAACTATAGGGTTAACATATGAAATCATAACTCTTACTTATAAGTTGCAAACAATAGTGAATATAACACAGGTTGTTGAGTCACCATTGATTACACAATAGTGAGCGCGCGTTCTACAAACACGAAACTTAAACATCGCTGTGAGTTCTCATAACCCCCTTTTTAAATCTTTTGCTTTTAAACTCAGGGGTGAAACATGTATACCAAAATAAATCTGATTTTGATATAACAAGTGTGGAACTGGGATTATTATTGAGGTGATTTGTGATTATGGGATGATATGCTTTGAGTGAGTCATTGTTGATTGAGTTGACTTCGGTCCTCCGCGATGATTGAATTGTTGTTGATTGAGTTGACTTCGGTCCTCCGCGGTGATTCCGCTGTTGATTGAGTTGAATTCGATCCTCCGTGGTGCACAACATGGATAATTATGATTATTAGTAATATCGTTGATTGAGTTGACTGAGGTCCTCCGCGGTATATTATATTGAGAATATTGTGGTGATTGATGGTTGTTGAGTTGAGATGATTGATTGAGACTGATTGAATGTAATTAATTGATTACTTGTGATTATTTGACTTGGGGTATTTGTTGTGGTTATATAGATTGATGTTACATTACAAGTCCACACAAGTTATTCTTGAAAATTTTATAAATGTTTTGAAAAATATAAAACTTACGATTACTCACCAACTACTCCCATAGTTGACACTTGATTTATACATGTTACAGGAAATGAAGAGAAGTAGGTAGAGCATGGTGGCTCTACATCTTTTGGACTTCATCACATAGGGTCTCGGACTTAGCTAAATTAACGGGATCGATAAAGATTAGGGTTTAGTTAATTTAGCTATATCTTTTGAGTAATCATTGAAATTGATTCATGACGAACATGATTTTTGTATAAATACTTTATTTGAATTTATTGTTATGTGATGATACTCTAGATGCCCATGAGCTTGTGAACAATCTACACATCTCTCGTGGCATCCTGACGTTTCCGCCATCAGTCGGGGTGTTACAGTTTTCGCCATCGTTTGGGGTGTTATATATTAGAACTAAGGTAAACACACCACATACTTGTTACCTTAAACACCTGGAATCGTGATCAGATCTCGGATCGAAAATTCCTCACCCAATCATTAGCACAAAGGCTTGAGTTCAATTGTTTGCGACACATTTGAATCTCTTAAACCACTGGCTCTGATACCAACTAGTAACCCCCATATTTCACACACATGTTACACGTGTTTTAAAAACAAACGAGTTAGGTCCCAAATTTTACAAAATAAGCAAGCACATGTTAACGTTGATAACTAGTATCGCCTCCCCTCAGCTTTATCAGCAGGCCCTTTGATACTCAATTTACATCAAACTTTTAGAAGGTTATATTATAGTTAACATTCATACAATTCCATTACGTTATCAGTAATCACAAAAAAATAGTCTTAATCAACAATATAAAAATCCAAAAATGTCTTCGATCCAAACCCTTGAATGTTATCCGATCACATACTCCATCACCCTTTTCGTTCACCTACAAAACACCACAAATCCACATTATTTCCTTACAACTAATTAAGAACACCCATATATACTTTATGGTTCATTACGGAAGGTTTATGTAACATTTGTATAGTAGACGTACGTACGGATGATACTTGTAAACAATTGTTTGTATTTATAAGTTTGTTTGTCAATAACAGTGTGAAATTCAATGAGAACAAGTAAACGTTTAACCAAACATAACAGTTAAGACATAGGATTCTGTCGATAACGAGATATCTAATGTCTGACAATTTTACAAATAAGTCATGAAAAACAAAATAAATCAACACTAAAACGTAAACGATTGTGAGGAAGTCAAATACAAAACGATAATAGATAACGTTCGAGAATATTAAACTGACAGCGTATTCGTGGGAATGATGATTCGCACGAATATATCGGTGGGTTTAACATTTTGAATGATATCTTAGTTAACCACTCTTGAACATAATCGGTTTTAACAATTTATTGACGGTTTTAACTCCAGTGGATTGTGAAAGCATATGTTTAGATGTTAGATTACTTCAAATAATGTTTGGAGTTAAAACCTTAATATTGGTGAAGCATAAAACCGGTTAACACACACACCCCCTAAAACCCTAATGGTTCGTACTCGACTATCCCATGTTTAGACAACTCCCACGACTTCATTTCTACGAGTTTTAGGTCCATTCTAAGCTTATTATACTTGGATCATGTTAAAGTAATAGTATCGACAATGAGCTGCTAGTATCGATGCCCTCTAGATCAGTAATATCGATGAAATACATCAGCACCCCATCGAGACTGCTAGGTTCGACAGTCCCATGTTCAGAGGCTCCTAACCCATCGATACCATCAGTATCGATGGGGTTTTCTGCTAAATCGTTGGAAAAGGTTGACACTAGTAGGTTCGAAGAGATCCGATCGATTCTAGTGGATTGACATTAACAATATCGACCCAAAAACACAGCTGGGTTCTCACCCATCGATACTATCTTGCCTCCAAGTTTCTTGCATCGATTCTAGCATTTCTATGCCCAAGCTCAATTCTAACGGTATAAACTTCAATCTAACACATTCCTTAGCTTCCTAGATAAATTCGGTGCATCATCTATGGGTTTAGAGGGTCGAATATGGGCTGAAAAACCCTGATGGTTTATAATGGTTTGAAATAGTGTAAATAACTAAAAATCAGTGATTTCTCTCTCGTTTTACCTCGTTTTTGGTTATTCAAAGCTTGATTTCTTCGTCTCTTCACGATCTACACGTTTCCACGGTCGTTTTGACACCAAAAACGCCCAATTTGGTGCCGATTTGAGCAAGATATGTGGGTTTTTAGAGGGAGAGAAAGGTAGAGAGAGAAAATGTCGATTTTAAAGAGAGAGAGAGCTGGTAGGTGAAAGTGGTAAATGGCATTTAATTCCTTTTTATCATTTTTAAACGTTCGGGTGTGTTCGGGTTCGTTTGGTTTCGCTCGGTGTCACGTAAACACGTCAGTTCCGGTTTTCTCGTAACGAAACGATACGACATTAAAATTAGAGTTTTCTAAAATATTTTAGGTGGTTATTCCTAGTAAATTAACTAAATATCTTTTGTTTATTTTTAAAATTTCAAAAAAAAACGTTTCATTTGATTGTTTTATCGAATCGTACGGTTTTTGTGCCTATTCGTTCGGATCGTTACCCGTTCGAACACGACGACAACTGTACTTTCCGATTTGATTATCTAATTAATAGATATCATTCGGAACGTTATACCCACAGATATATTCGTGCAAATCATCACCCACACGAATACTCCGTCAATTTAATATTCGCATACAATGTCTGTTATTTTTTTATAGTCATTCTTACATGCGTTTGCACATAATAAATTTTAAAATAACATACACAGAGTAATTTCATGTTGTTAGACATAAGTCCGACTGTTAATCCATAGTTTACACAAGTTCTGTACTAGAGTCTACTATACATACTACTGTTCCGAACTACTGTTCGGGCACTGATGTTACACTTTCTCTAGAATTTTGGTCCACCACATCTCTCACTAGAAAATCTCCAAAAATTCGATCATAACTCCTTCGTTTCTTTGTCAAATCAAGCAAATTATATATCAAATCGTCTCGACGGGAGGAAGCTTGTAGTACAAAGGATCGGAGCTAACTCGAGCTAAGTTGACCGGAATCTTAGTGAGAAGGTAGGGTCTGAAGGGTTTCTACTATTCATTGTCTTCTCCAACTTAAAAACTAAGTTTTAGCTCATTTCACCCATGATCTATGCTCGAAATCAACATAGAAATACTTGGAGAGTCTTGGAACAACTGACATTAACCGTTAGAAGGCTTGAATGGGGAGGAAAGTCAGGGAAGCCTAGTAACGACCCAAGAAACATATGAACCTCATAATATCGACAAGCATAAGGTACCAGCTCATGTTCTCATCGAATTTGGTAAGTTTGATGGCTGCATGGTACTGGGAGTTTGTCGATATTGGCAAGCCATGTGATGACCAAGCTCGAAGGACCTGATGCCCATTGATATTGCTAATGTCGGCCACTAGTATCGATGGGAAGGTGAAGCCACATTATCGACGGGATAGAACCTTGGCTTGAGGGGAATAATATGTCGATACTAACACTCTAAAGGCTTAACCCATTTCAGAACAACCTCCTAATCCATGATCCAATAAAGATAGAATCAAGAAATGGTTGAATCTGTTAATATTGAAGGCTGCCTTTGAAATCCAAGTCCCATCGATACTAACAGTATGGATGGGCATGGACTTAGTACCAACCGGACAAATTTTTGACATTAACAACCATGCAACCATGTTAAAAACTATCCTAATTAAATAACATAGTTCAATTCAATCAAATCTAAGGGATGTAAGATCAAAAGCTGGCTGTAACTGATGGAAATTAGGGAGATTCATCGATTCTAAGAAATCATCGATACTCTTAGTATCGATGGGTGTTAACTTGGATATCATTGAGTTTTCTTGGATTCAATTTGGCCATGCAAGACTTCTGATCAATAAAGTAACTTAATTAAGATAATCCAAGGGATTTAGAACCTAGAAACATGGGTATTGGATGTGCAACTCATCTAATATCGAAGGGATGGTAAGCCATCGATATTACTAATATCGATGTACTTCTCTTGAACCTTAGGTGATCGGTATTCTTAGTATCGACTATCATACCGTGCCAAGGGTGTAGATATTAGTGTGTTAAGTCCATACATGTGTTCTAAACCCAAGGCTTCACAAAGTTAAACAACGAGGAGCTTAAAAATGATCAGATAATCCTAAGAAGATGTTAAGGGTAATCTAACCCTAAACCGAATTTCAGTGATTGTGAATTGATCTCATTCTAGTTAAGTTTAACTTAGCCTAAGTATAAGATCATGTCATAATCACAAAGGGCTTAAATACATAAACATTTTCAAGGAAAACATGGCAAACAACGGAATCATCAAATTCATAATCACATGTTACTTATATGCGTAACAAACCTTATGCATAACGTAACATGACACATGCTTTTCATGAATCAACCATTATTCTAAGGAATCAATCATGATGATCAAGTTCATACGACACTTTTAAACATAAGAACAAGCTAGACACGAGGTAATCATTAACAAGTAACATAAGTCAAGCAATTAACATAAGTCAATCAAATCATTCAAAGTTTATAACATTATAAATCTTATATTATATGTATGATTACAATGATATAGGAACCATTTAGAGGTCTTGTTGCTTGCTACTTGTACAGGATCAGAGTCTACTACTGTCAGGTGAGAACATGAGCCCCTCTTTTACTGTTTTACAACTGCTTTGGGGTGGAACACGTGACCAAATCTTTATACTACAACACTTCACATACATTATTCATTACACTTTTGCAACAATCAAAAGGTTTACTTTGCTATTCTAAAGGATTTATCAGATATTCTGAAGGATTTATCAACTGTTATAAAGGATTTATCAACCGTTGAACATTTTTCTAATAACAGGTTTTATAAAAGGTTTTCTAAATTGTTTACCACTGTTTTACACAAAATGGTTTTAAAAATGTTAAACACTTTTAAAGAATAAGTTTTATAAACTTTTTTACTATAAACTTTTGTTTTCTAATAAATATTACATTTCAAACCTTGTTATTATACAAGGACTCTACTCACAGTATTCGATCAAAGGTTTACAAACCACGTATTCATTCATGAGATCAAAACAAGGGTTTTCAAGGTATTCAATCAATGGATTTCAAAATAAGGGATTCAACCATGGTTTTCAAAACAAGTATGCAATCAAGTTAAACATTTATTCAATCTTAACATCAACTGAATGTCATGGTGTTCATCATTATGAACAAGCTTATACACATCAAGACACATTTATCCATTCTTATTCTTAATCTTCTAACGTTAGTACTGGGTGATCACAACTAGGGAAAGTGGGACACGTTTTGGTTACACCAAGGCTGTGGTTATTGTTTAAATATGTTTTAAACCCAAACTGCAGATTGGATACGTAACGGTAATGTGGATTTGTTGCTAATTAACTTTACCAACATAGGTCATATTGACCAGGTTACGTCAACACGGAGTTGTCTTTTGAGTAAACTCATTAGTACAGCTCGTGTTGAATGTGTTTGCTGACTACTATTATGACTCCAAATGTAATTTGAGACTTGATTATATGTTCGCTTATCTAGTAGACAGTCATTTGACTATTTGCACACATTATTCTTACTTGATGATAGTTTGTGTTACAACTATCCATGACTTGTTTATACAAATGCTTTATTCATATGTTCATAACTGCAGATTCATATTTCGAATGATAAACCTTTTGTTCTGACCAACTACTTTTGTAGTTGACAGTTACTTTTCACGTGTTTCAGGTAATCAGGTTTAGAACATCTCAAGGACAACTAAGGAGACCATACTAAGGTAGAACAAGATGAAGAAACAAGCTAGGATAGATGTCACACCCCGAGCCGGTGGGCTGCGATCGGCTTTCCCGTCTTGTGGAAGGTTCTCGGAGTGCGATATTGTTTGATAATCAAAGTGATCAGATTGTTCACATGGCACATGATATATAAATGAGAAATGCTAACATGACATTGATAGAGAATTACAAAGTTAAATTACATTGTTATGTTCATAATTTAACTAAGTAATTCTACCAAAAAGAATCAATGAGTTTCTATCTTGTATCTGTACAAGATTTACAAAAGGTGATTCATAGTTTTGTCATTCAAAATATGCACAACACAAAATGAAGCTAGGTCTTCTAAAAGTCCACTAGCTTAAGTCCTGACTGCTGGTGACTAGACATGTTCGTCACCTGAGAAAACATGTATTTAAACAAAGTCAACACTAGGTTGGTGAGTTCATAAGTTTAGAAATTGAAAACATTGATTTGTTCACATTCACAGCCACAATGCCATACACAAGTCTTGTTAGTGTTTGATTCATCTGTCTCACACAATGGCCTCTTCATAGTTATGTTTACAAGTAGTATTTCATCCCATCAGTTATGCTTACATATAGGGCATACGTATGGGAACAAGCCCCAGCCAACATCCCACCACATAACTTAACATAATTCAACACCACTTGCAGTACAACTATTGTCACACCCCTGCGCCGCGTGCGGAATCCACGGCGCGGTGACGTATGAACAGTTGAATCATGCACAAGTATTGAATAAGAACAACCACAATGGATTACTAAGTTGCATAATGTTTAGACAATTGTTTAGTTACAGACAATCTATCTACCAAAAGAAAGACAACTACAGACCCAAAATATAGTTTACAAAATAAGACTTTCAAACAAGACAATTAAACAATTAGGATTTAGTGTGTTTCTAATCCATCCTAGCATGTTTCTTCATCTTGTTCTATCTTAGAATGGTTCCCTTAGTTGTCCCTGAGAAAGTCTTAAACCTGATTACCTGAAACACGTGAAAAGTAACTGTCAACTACAGAAGTAGTTGGTGAGAACAATAGGTTTAACATATGAAATCATGAATATGTAATATAAGGCATAGGTATGTTAAAGTAACAAATGATTCACATGGATGAGCTACAACCCAAACTAACATCAAGTAAGAAAATGAGTGTAAACCGTCCAATCACTGTTCGCACGAAAGCCAACATATAATATCAAGTCCCAAACCACGTTTGGAGTTAGATAATGTATCAGCAATTTTGAAAACCATAATGACACCAGACCTGCAGTTAGCTTTTAAAACAAATTTAAAAGCTAACTCCATCCTGGATAAGAACCAATGTGTCCGCTTTCCCTTGTTGTGATCACCCAGTACTAACGCTAATGAATATGATACTTGATGCGTTTACAAGTATGTTTACAACAATAGACACCATGTTTATGAACCTTACTTTAACCGAACGTGTTAATGCCTTATTTGATAACATGAATTGAAAACCTTGATTTAATCCCATGAATTAAATCCTTTGTTTTGAATACCATGAAATGAACCTCTTGATTTGAATACCATGACGTGAACATCTTGATTTGAATACCATGACATGAACCTCTTGATTTGAATACCATGAAATAGTGACCTTGTATAACAACAAGGTTTACAACAAAAGAGTTTATAAAATCCATTATTTAAAAGTGTTTATCCTGTATAAAAAACATTTGAGTAAACCTGTTATAAACAGTTCAAAGGGTCTTTATAAAACCTTTTTAATAAAAAGAGTTTAATAGTTGATAAATCCTTTAAAACAGTTGACAATTCCTTTAAAACAGTTGATGAATCCCTTGGATTCGTAAAATGAACCTGTGATGTTTATAAGAATACACACATCCTGTGTAATGAAATACGATTGTAAATAGCGGGTTTGATCACGTGTTCCACCCCAAAACAGTTATAAAAGCAGTAAAAGAGGGGCTAATGTTCTCACCTGTCTGCAGTAGACTCTGAACTAAAACAGATAGCAAGTAGCAAACAGGACTTCTAATTGGTTCCTATATCATTGTAATCATACATAAGATATAAGATTTATAGTTGTATAGACTTTGATTCATTGATTGACTTGTGTTCTCTTGAAATTGGTTAACACTTGAATACTTGATCTCATGATTATGATTGTTGTGCAAACTTGAAAGTTATGATTTGAGTCACTTGATTGATCGATGATTCATGAAAAGATATGTCATGTATCTTTTATGCACAATCTTATGCATAAAATGACAAGTGTTTGTGAACTTGATAACCCTTGATTAACATGTATTGTGAAAAGATGTTCCAATTGTTTTAAGTCTTTGCGATTGTGATTTGGCCTCATAGTTAGGTTAAGTTATAACTTAACTCAATTAAGATCAAATCACAATTTTCCTTGCGTTGTGGGCCACACTATGGGCCTTAAGCCCATAAACTACAATAGGCTTAAATAGGGGTCCATGGGCCTCTTAGGTTAACAAGTGCCAATTGGATGTAATATTGGGCCAATTGAATGTGGTGTTGGCCCAACAACATGTATATAGGCCTTGTAACACACCAAAGATAATATCAAACCAATTAGAATCATAGTGGGCCGAATGGGATTGGATTGAGCCTAAAGGATTTGAGTTGGGCCAACCAATATATATGTAGACCATGTAAGTTTCCAAGGTGATATTGGGCTAATTAAAGATCTTAATGGGCCAAGATATTTCAATTGGGCTTGAGCTTAACTCCTGGGCCGATTACTAATAAGGTTGGGCCGTGTGAAACTGGATTGGGCCGAGTTAAGTTTGGGCTGCCAACATGGGCAGCGAACCTTTCAATTTCAGATGCTTAGGTTCACCGGTCATGTGACACCACCAGGGTTCGGCCAAGTGCCCAACAAGGTTCGGCTCCATACTATGCATGTAAGGTTCGACAGTGTGCAGATGGTTCTCAAGGGTTCGCTGCTAGTGCTGACTCGACAAGGGTTCGTCTAAACCAATGGTTCGTCTGCATGGGTTCGGTCTAGAGGTTCGTGGTATGCACAGGGGTTCGCCGCAGGTCCCTGGTTCGCCTAGGGTTCGTGAGTCGTGCATGGTTCGGCTGGCGAGGCTAGTGAAGGCTCGGTGACATCCTGATGGTTCGTGCATAGCGACTAGGGTTCGTGGGATCCATGGTGACTTGATGCAGGTTCGTGAGGACCCCTAAGGGTTCGGCTGAAGACCTACGAACCATTAGGGTTCGTGGAGCCTCCCTAAGGTTCGCCAACTGCGGATGAAGGTTCGGCCGTCGAACCTGTTACCAGCATCATCACCATCATCGAATTCTTTGGATCCAGACCACGATCTAAGCTAGTATAACTTCAAGGAGAGTTGCTATAGGTGCGTGTCGCACCCCGAGAAATCCCGTCCCTTCCGGGGCGCGAGCGGCGGCAGATTGTCAGGATCGCAGTCTCCGGTCACACAACATGCGAGACCTATATGTCTGATTTCGTACGTACATCCAATAATTTGGATAAAAACAGTTTAGTAATATCAGAGTTGCGAAAATGAAGTACAAGTTAACTAAACAGTTTAATCATTCATAGTTTGCGGAAGCGTTATCTTAAAACAGTTTTCAAAATGACAACTAACAATAGTGCGGAAGCGATTAAAGTAGTTTGACAATACATAATTAACACAACCAAATGCTAAATATTATCAAGTGGCCTAAGACACTACAGTAGATGCATGGACTCCATCCTAGCATCCTAATCCTTGTGCGCGTGCCTTAGTTACCTGAGAAAACATGCGAGAAAAAGGTCAACACAATGGTTGGTGAGAGCACAGGTTTGTAAACAGCAGTAAACATCAAAAGGTTTAAAGTAAAGTTTGCAGGTCTATTTTTCAATACAATGCAATATCAATTGATAGCTAGTCAATATATGTGTTATATCATATGCGGGTTCGCAACCGAAGCTAACATGCTGCCTCCCGCCATATCCATCCAAGATATGGCAATTGTTGTTTGGTCAATTATGCACTGTTCCGACCTCCAGTCGGGGTGGCCATACGGCTCGCAACAGTGGGGCTTGTCAGGCCCAAATAGTACTATTCAGAATCACCACGCTGAGCGCAACGCGCTATTAACGGTTCGAGGTGTGTTTAATGAGGACTTATCAGTTTGTGGATGAATGCCACACATATGCATATACGATATTAGCATGTACAAAAATAACCAAAAGTGTGTGTTGTTCAAAAGTAGTTTGTATGCAATGTTTTCTCCCCCAAAGGTAGAAAATAGAAAAAGGGGCCGTGAACTCACCTGTTACAGCAGTTCCGGTGTATATATGAGTTCGCGTCTTGCGAAAGCTAGCACCTGCTAGTATGCACCTATAACCATATAGGTGTGAGTATGTGTTCTGTGTTGTGTTGCATCCCATACAACTCCAAGTGTCGGTGTGCTCAACCGAGTGCGTGTGTTAACTAGTGAGACTTGACGAATCGTTGGTGACACGATTGTTGTGTTTATGTGCCTTGACGCACATAAGACACTAATATGCATCCTATGACTCTAGTCACATAAGTTACCATTTTTATTAAGTTTCCCATTTAGGAAAGTGTGGTTATGAAATTCCATTTCATAAAACTAATAACTTCCAATATGTTTATAAAACTTGTTTAAACTCTTAAAACATGTCATCTGCGCATAAATCGCCATTTATGCCGTTTTGCCCAAATAAAGTTTCCTTATTTGGAAAGTACTCGTTTAAAGACTCGTTTTCACAAATCAAGGTTTCCATTTTTAGTAAGTTTCTATAAAACCAAGTTTTTGACAAATTCAAATATCCCAATGTGTTTCTAAACACTTCAATACACCTTTAACAACATCTAGACATGTCTAACATGTCTAGATCATCACAAATCCAAGACTTGCAACATAAAAGTTTCCTTTTATGGCAAGTGCGCCAAAACATCATCAAACCTACCAATAACTCAATCAAAATCAAATCTAACATTCTAATATTATCAAATCAGTAAACCTATAACATCTAAACAACAAATCACCAACAAAATCGTGCACGATGGTCACACGGAGTTGCATGTGGGTTTTTAACCCTTGCATGTACGATCTAACACTATGTAAACATTTAAAACTACCTTAGATGCTCCTTAAGTGGATGGATTTGCTCTGGACAGAACTACAAGCACGGATGAAGGCTCTCTTGCGTGTCAATGGCCTCCACGAACTCTCTTCGAGCTTCAATGTCTTCAAATCACTCCAAGGATACAAGGATGTGGCTTAGGGGATGTTTGACAGAGGTTTAAGGGCTGATTTCAGGTGATTTGGTCGCTGGAAGATGAGAGAAATCGGAGGAAATGGTGAAGGAATTCGACTGAAATGATATGGGGTTGATTATAAAGAAAATCTGATCTGCATGGCCTTCGCGTACCGCGGAGGCCGATCAAAATATTCTACCGCGTACCGCGATAGGATTCGGGAGTCTCGACTCCCGCTTTCCTTCGCGTACCGCGGAGCCTTTTGCAGAGGGGCCATCGCGTACCGCGATGAGTCCATTTCCATGTTTTTCAATTTCGTTGATACGATTACACTCGTAATCGATTTCTAACGTTTATCTAAAGCATCTAATGCTCGTTCAAGCACATAATACAAGTAGCACATAAGTTTGATTGATCACCAACGTTCGTGAGACTCGTGTGTGTGTTTCGATAATTCCTCGAATTATCTTTGATAGTTTGTGTTCGTGTCTAACGAAGTGTTTGCACGCTTGATTAATCCCAATCAACGTGTGATGCACAATCCAATAATTCCTCGAATTATTGTTTTGTGTTAGTGTTGTGGTTGCCACACTTGGTTTCCAAAACCAATGTGCAATGTACGATTCGATAGTTCCACGAACTATCGTTTCGCAGTAGTTTGTGTTCAACTCATCTAATTAAACATAATTAAATGAAATGCAAGAAGTATGAATGTGAAATGTAAAGAATGTAAGAGTTGCAATTTACCTGAAATTGCCGGGTGTCACATCATCCCCTTGTTGAAAGAAATTTCGTCCCGAAATTTGATTGTTGTTGGTAGTGTTTGAGAAGTAAGAGTGTTTGAGAAACAAAATTTTTCCGGTTGTCACAGTGCGAAACTAAGAATAGTGTGCAAGAATCCGGCTAGGTGTCGAGTTTCACAACACTCACATCAAAAACCCTAAGTTCGTGATTATTCAAGCGTCAATACCTCGAGATTCTGTGGATAAACCTTCAAATCCTTTGTACTTTCGTGTAGAGGATATCGAGAGCTACGCGTGGACACCGAAAACACCGAAATCCGTTGAGAAACGAAGGAGATACGCGCGTTTGAAGTCGGTTTTCTAGAGAGAGAGAGGGTAGACGGAAATCTTAGAGAGAGAAGTGGTTGTTGGCTGCATTTATGAAGAAAATAGCCTTGTTCAAGGCTTTTATAGCCCGGGTGGTATTCGGGTCCGTTTCGGTCGCTCGGTTCGCGTTTCTGGAACGTAACGCGTATTTTACGCGAATTTTAAATAAAAGAATTTTTAAACTCAATAAAATGATGAGTTTCAAAATTGTAAAAATATAAAATAATTAATTTAATTATTTTTACTCTTCGTGCGTTAACAGATCGTTAAACACATACAATTACGTGTATACCCGCAATCGCGTACGTTTTTCGATCGTATTAATTATTTAAAGTCGTTTAATCATAATTATAAGTTCAACATTCGTATCATTATGGATCGTCACCCATAACTATACTCAGTCTCGCTTACGTATTACGATTCTTGTTTGATTAATTGTCATAATATTCGTCTTAACACTATGCACTAACACTATCCTGTTACACCGAACGCAGTATATATATAGGGCTCACTCTCGCTGCCCACCACTGTTTCGATATAACACGATATTGTTCTTGCCTAGTGTAATTGACTGTAAATAAATAATACATAATTGCTGCCAAATAATAAAGATTCTAACACACAAGCACATAATGAACACATGAATCACATTGACTGACTGAACATAGTTACACACTATTCTAACACTGTTCATGCCTATCATGACTAAATGTACAAATGTTACAACTATGGATACCCATTTCCATCTCGCATGTGTTCAACCCATTTGATATTCACCCATAAGATTGTGTTCATCACCCAATGTGTTATATGTAGAACAATAGAATATGAGGGATTAAAGTTATCAAAACCGAAGTATTGATATACCCTCAGTGTTTTAAAGAAAATAGATTTATTAAATTATATCCTTGTTATTATTCTCTTGCTTGTTCTGAATCTAAATGTCTTCTAGTGGAATCTGAACATCATGATCAGCTAAACATTTCTTAAGATTTGATACATGAAAAGTATCATGAACATTGCTTAGCTCCACTGGAAGTTTGAGTTTGTAGGCTACGGGACCAATCCGTTCCAGGATTTCAAAAGGTCCAACGTACCTTGGTGCAAGTTTCCCTTTCTTCCCGAATCGGACACCGCCTTTCCAGGGAGAAACTTTGAGTAAGACTCGGTCACCGACTTGAAACTCAAGCGGTTTCCGACGTCGATCAGCATAACTCTTCTGCCGATTTCGTGCGGCCTTAAGCCGTGATTGGATGATTGTGATTTTGTCTGATGTTTCCTGAATAAGTTCGGTACCTACGACCTGTGAGTCACCAATCTCGGTCCAGCAGACCGGTGATCGGCACTTTCTACCATAAAGCCTCGAATGGTGCACATTGAATGCTTGTATGGTAGCTGTTGTTATACGAAAACTCGATAAGTGGAAGATGAGTGTCCCAGCTTCCACCGAAGTCTATGACACAAGAACGAAGCATGTCCTCGAGTGTTTGGATAGTCCTTTCGCTTTGACCGTCGGTTTGGGGATGATACGCCGTGCTAAGATTAACACGAGTTCCCAAAGCCTTTTGCAATGATTGCCAAAAGCGAGAAGTGAAACGACTATCGCGATCAGATATGATTGATGTTGGTGTACCATGACGTGCAATGATTTCGTTGATGTACAATGTGGATAACTTCTCCATCTTGTAATCCTCTCGGATTGGGAGAAAATGAGCAGATTTGGTGAGTCGATCAACGATCACCCAAATCGAATCGAAACCTCGTGGAGTTCTCGGCAACTTAGTTATGAAACCCATGGAAACTTGTTCCCATTTCCATTGGGGAATTTCAGGTTGCTGCAGAAGTCCCGAAGGCTTTTGATGTTCTGCTTTGACTTTTGAACATGTAAGACATTTTCCCACATACTGTGCTATGTCTTTCTTCATTCCAGGCCACCAGTAAGACGTCCTCAAATCTTGATACATCTTATCGGCTCCAAGATGAACTGAGTATCGCGACTTATGAGCCTCATCACATATGAGTGTGCGCAATTCTTCAGACTTTGGAATCCAAATGCGGCCCTTGAGATATAACACCCCATCAGCTCGAGGTTCTAGTTTCTTCTCAATCCCGCAATCCAAGTCTGTCTTGAGTTGATTGTCTGTTACTACCTGTTGTTGTGCTATACGAATCAAGTCTTTCAGGTTTGGCTGTGTGTTGATCTCCATGGCTTTGACACGAATTGGCTTGACTGGTTCCTTGCGACTAAGAGCATCCGCCACCACATTGGCTTTACGCGGATGGTAACGAATCTCACAGTCGTAATCAGTTAGAAGCTCAACCCAACGTCGTTGTCTCATGTTGAGTTCCTTCTGATTGAGAATGTGTTGCAGGCTCTTGTGGTCTGTATAGATGACACATTTAGTACCATCAAGGTAGTGTCTCCAAATCTTCAATGCAAAGACCACAGCCCCTAACTCAAGGTCATGAGTAGTGTAATTCTTCACGTGAACCTTAAGCTGCCTTGAAGCATATGCAATGACTTTGTTTCGTTGCATAAGTACACAACCGAGACCAAGGTTTGAAGCATCACAGTAGATAATGAAATCCTCACTGCCTTCTGGAAGGCTAAGGATAGGGGAATTGCATAACTTCTGTTTAAGAAGTTGAAATGCATCTTCTTGTTTCTGTCCCCATATAAAGGCTTGACTTTTCTGAGTCAGTGTGGTAAGTGGCAAAGCAATCTTAGAGAAATTTGCAATGAATCTCCTGTAATAGCCCGCCAGACCCAGAAACGAACGAATCTCTGTTGGAGTAGATGGAGTAGTCCAGTTCTTAATCACCTCAATCTTTGCTGGATCTACATGTATTCCATCCTTGTTTATGACATGTCCTAAGAAGTGAACCTCCTTTAGCCAAAATTCACACTTTGAGAATTTAGCATAAAGTTGTTCTTCTCTTAGTAATTCTAGGACTTTCCTCAAATGATCTTCATGTTCTTGTTCTGACTTTGAATAGATCAGTATATCATCAATAAAGACAATAACAAACTGGTCTAAGTAAGGCCTGCAGACTCGATTCATCAAGTCCATGAACACTGCAGGTGCATTGGTCAGCCCAAATGGCATAACCACAAACTCATAGTGTCCATATCGAGTCCTAAATGCAGTCTTTGGTATATCCTCATCATTTACTCTCAACTGATGATACCCGGATCGTAAGTCAATCTTAGAGAAGCAAGTTGCTCCCTGTAATTGATCAAACAGATCATCGATCCTAGGCAGAGGATATCTGTTCTTGACTGTCAACTTGTTTAATTCACGATAATCGATGCACATACGAAATGAACCGTCTTTCTTCTTGACAAAGAGAACCGGAGCTCCCTATGGAGAGAAACTCGGTCTTATGAATCCCTTATCTAGAAGTTCTTGAAGTTGACTAGACGGTTCCTGCATCTCAGACGGTGCTAATCGATACGGTGAATTCACCACTGGGTTTGCTCCAGGGACGAGATCGATTCTAAATTCCACTTGTCGGACTGGTGGTAGTCCAGGCCAGTCTTCTGGAAATACATCTGGATAATCTTTGATGATTGGAACGTCTCCAACTGCTTTCTTATCTGGTTTCTTTTCTACCACGTGAGCCAAGAATGCGTAGTATTTCTTTCTCAAGTACTTCCTTGCCTTGATGCACGACACGATCTTCAATCCGCGGCAGGGTTTCTCACCATAGATTCTCATCGTTTCGCCGGACGGTAAAGGAATTCGAATAAGTTTCTCCGAGCATACGATTTCAGCATTGTTTTTGGATAACCAATCCATTCCTACCACAACTTCGAAACTTCCGAGTGTCATAGGAATAAGATCGATGTGGAAAAGATGGTCGTTTAATCTTAATTCACAACCATGAATTATAGAGTCTACAAATATGGTATTACCATCAGCTACTTCTACGGTATATGGAGCAGTAAGTATAGATGGTTGTATGTTAAGCAAAGAAGCAGTATGAGCAGAGATAAAGCTTTTATCAGCACCAGTATCAAATATGATAGAAACGTAATGACCATTAAGGAGAAATGTACCCGTGACAACTGCTGGCTCCTCGCGTGCTTCGGCAGCTCCGATAACAAAGGCACGAGCAATAGCAGTGTTGTTGTTGAGTTTGGACACTGGTTTCTGAAGTGTCCCTCTGCTCCACAATTATAACAGACTCCTCCACCCGTAGCAGTAGAAGTTGTGGCAGCAGTTGTTGCAGCAACAAGATGAGCGGCTCGGCATGTAGCTGCAAAGTGTCCCATACGCCCACATTTGAGACACTTTTTGCATGGAGTGTTGGGTAGATGATGATATTGGCATTTGGTGCAAAGTGGAAACGTGCCAGTATAAGTCTTTCTGGCTATGGCAGATTGTGGCATAGCAGTAATAGGTGTAGCATGAGTGGGTGTAGCTGTAGTCAGCGCCGCAAAGTTCTTGATTGTCTTTTGCTTCTTCTTCTTGTGATGGTGCTGTTCAGGCTTCTTGCCTTCTTCAATCTGTGCTCTCTTGAATCCCTTTCGGGTGAGCACACCAGATTTAACATACTCCTCAGTAAGAGTAGCACCCAGTTGAATTGCTGCTTCCAGAGTAGTGGGGTTATTCCCCATAACAGTTCCTCTAACAACCAGAGGTAAGCCTTCAATATATTTCTCTATCCTGCGGGATAGAGGAGTAACCAAGTGTGGTACCAGAATGCACAACTCATGGAATCGAGTTGTATACTTCGCGTTCTCTCCACTATCTTGCACCAGATTCCACATCTCCACCTCGAGTTTCTTCAGTTCATGACGTGGACAAAACTTTTCCACAAGCAGATTCTTGAAACCGTCCCACGGTAAATCTAAGGCGACTTCCCGTCCTCTGGTGTTCTTCTCAGAATTCCACCAGGTGAGTGCGCCTTTGTGAAAAGCGCTTGAGGCCATCTTGACCTTCAGATTCTCAGGACATCCAGTGAAGTCGAGAATATCTTCAATGATTTCCAGCCATTGCAGTAGGCCGGTAGCTCCCTCTGTACCAGAGTACTTAGGAGGCTTAGCATCGTTGAACTGCTAGAAAGTGAAGTTAGCAGTTTTAGCGTTAGTGGCATTTGAGTTGTGTGCTGAATCACTGGTACTCCCCCGAAGATTCTGGGTGATATCAGTGACCATGCCCGGAATGACATCTCTCATATGTATAGCGATGGCTCGGGCGATCTTGTTGATCTCATCATCATTACCACTTGTCGAACCCCCAGCATTAGGGTCACGTCTGGGAGGCATTCTACGAATAGAAGCCACAAGCGGGTCAGTAATGAGGAAGGATACAATTGAATTTGCATGATAAAGTTAGTAATATATCCATACTACTAATATTATCATTCAATTGCAATATGATCCAGTACACGTATAAGTTATCAACTTATTTGCGTACTCATCATGTGAGTATATGCGATGTCTCATGATCTCTTTCCACCAAATCTACACACTGACACTTTCCCGATATACCGAAGATAGCTTATATATAGGGCATACGAAAGGGTCAAGCAAACTGCCAGCCCAGACGCCATCCCACCACCTCTTCGCTATACCACGATCATGTCCTTGCTAGCATTTGGCAACATGTTTGTACTGATTTCCAAGTGTGTTCCATTGATTAAGAATCCCCTGATCTTTGATCAATTTGAACTATGATAGAATCCATGATTGAACTATGATTATGTTATGTGTGCACCTACTAACAGTTGTTAACATGTAGAACTAAGTCATATGAGTGCTCTACATTGTTATTGTTAAATTATGTTAGTAAGTACTAATGATGTAATCACTTAAGAATTTCACTTAAGGTTTACATTGAAAGAATGTTCACCACTTGATTGATTTACCATAATGTTTGGTTCATCCAAGTTTGAATTGCACTATGATTTGATTCACCCATGATTGTATCTCCAGTGTTTGTATCCCATGTGTTTGACTAATGTTCAACGTTCCCAGTTGCTCCCGAATCCTCACTCCAAATACGAACGCCGAATTCCCCCTAACATACTGAAATAAGCTTATATATAGGGTAAGCTCTCACCGACCCACCACTTACCTCAGCACATCAGCGTTAATCCGTCGTTTATATTTGGGGCTAAGATTCCAACTGTTGATTGATTATGATTGTTTCATGACTGCCTCTTGTTCTATGGATATGATTATGACTGTGTAAACCACGGTTCTTAATTTACTTGAAATTAAAACCTTAGGTTTTAGCATGTGTGTCCTAGGTTAAGTAACCTAGGTTCTCAATACCTACAGTATCGAGTATAATGGTCTCCTGTGAGAACTTCAACTAAAGAATACTGTTACACAGATTCTAAGTTATAAAGTTCCTATGATAATGAACACCTGATAATGATAACATGACAAGGATTTCAAATCAAGATTCTAAATTAATAGATCTTGACCTTTGAATTCCTATGATGAATATGACAAGGATTTCAAATCAAGATTCTAAATTAATAGATCTTGACCTTTGAATTCCTATGATGAACATGATAAGGTTTTAGATCAAAGATACAGATCTTTGCCTCTAAATCCTATGATGAACTCTGATGGAGAATTCCAGATCAAGGATACTAAGAATACAGATCCTTGCCCCTAGAATTCTTTAATGATCTCTGTGTGAGAATTTCAGATCAAGGATACTAAGAATACAAAAGCTTGCCTCTGAAATCATTAAATGAATACGTGTGAGAAATTTAATTCGGTTTCTAAAATTATTGAATTCCGATTCAAATTCCTTGACTCGATGTCTAATCTTAGAAAAATGTCCCTAAGATCTTTCAAGCTTAATGTAAACTAAATGCTCACTTAACTTACTTAGATCCTAAGTATCCTCAAGCCTATAGCACTTAGTCCTATTGGGTAGCTTAGGTTATAGTCTAGGTCATTAAACATTGGGTTTTTCCTAGTTCTCTACAACCTTGGCTCTGATACCAACATGTCACACCCCTGCGTCGCGTGCGGAATCCACGGCGCGGTGACGTATGAACAGTTGAATCATGCATAAGTATTGAATAAGAACAACCACAATGGATTACTAAGTTGCATAATGTTTAGACAATTGTTTAGTTACAGACAATCTATCTACCAAAAGAAAGACAACTACAGACCCAAAATATAGTTTACAAAATAAGACTTTCAAACAAGACAATTAAACAATTAGGATTTAGTGTGTTTCTAATCCATCCTAGCATGTTTCTTCATCTTGTTCTATCTTAGAATGGTCCCCTTAGTTGTCCCTGAGAAAGTCTTAAACCTGATTACCTGAAACACGTGAAAAGTAACTGTCAACTACAGAAGTAGTTGGTGAGAACAATAGGTTTAACATATGAAATCATGAATATGTGATATAAGGCATAGGTATGTTAAAGTAATAAATGATTCACATGGATGAGCTGCAACCCAAACTAACATCAAGTAAGAAAATGAGTGTAAACAGTCCAATCACTGTTCGCACGAAAGCCAACATATAATATCAAGTCCCAAACCACGTTTGGAGTTAGACAATGTATCAGCAATTTTGAAAACCATAATGACACCAGACCTGCAGTTAGCTTTTAAAACAAATTTAAAAGCTAACTCCATCCTGGATAAGAACCAATGTGTCCGCTTTCCCTTGTTGTGATCACCCAGTACTAACGCTAATGAATATGATACTTGATGCGTTTACAAGTATGTTTACAACAATAGACACCATGTTTATGAACCTTACTTTAACCGAACGTGTTAATGCCTTATTTGATAACATGAATTGAAAACCTTGATTTAATCCCATGAATTAAATCCTTTGTTTTGAATACCATGAAATGAACCTCTTGATTTGAATACCATGACGTGAACATCTTGATTTGAATACCATGACATGAACCTCTTGATTTGAATACCATGAAATAGTGACCTTGTATAACAACAAGGTTTACAACAAAAGAGTTTATAAAATCCATTATTTAAAAGTGTTTATCCTGTATAAAAAACATTTGAGTAAACCTGTTATAAACAGTTCAAAGGGTCTTTATAAAACCTTTTTAATAAAAAGAGTTTAATAGTTGATAAATCCTTTAAAACAGTTGACAATTCCTTTAAAACAGTTGATGAATCCCTTGGATTCGTAAAATGAACCTGTGATGTTTATAAGAATACACACATCCTGTGTAATGAAATACGATTGTAAATAGCGGGTTTGATCACGTGTTCCACCCCAAAACAGTTATAAAAGCAGTAAAAGAGGGGCTAATGTTCTCACCTGTCTGCAGTAGACTCTGAACTAAAACAGATAGCAAGTAGCAAACAGGACTTCTAATTGGTTCCTATATCATTGTAATCATACATAAGATATAAGATTTATAGTTGTATAGACTTTGATTCATTGATTGACTTGTGTTCTCTTGAAATTGGTTAACACTTGAATACTTGATCTCATGATTATGATTGTTGTGCAAACTTGAAAGTTATGATTTGAGTCACTTGATTGATCGATGATTCATGAAAAGATATGTCATGTATCTTTTATGCACAATCTTATGCATAAAATGACAAGTGTTTGTGAACTTGATAACCCTTGATTAACATGTATTGTGAAAAGATGTTCCAATTGTTTTAAGTCTTTGCGATTGTGATTTGGCATCATAGTTAGGTTAAGTTATAACTTAACTCAATTAAGATCAAATCACAATTTTCCTTGCGTTGTGGGCCACACTATGGGCCTTAAGCCCATAAACTACAATAGGCTTAAATAGGGGTCCATGGGCCTCTTAGGTTAACAAGTGCCAATTGGATGTAATATTGGGCCAATTGAATGTGGTGTTGGCCCAACAACATGTATATAGGCCTTGTAACACACCAAAGATAATATCAAACCAATTAGAATCATAGTGGGCCGAATGGGATTGGATTGAGCCTAAAGGATTTGAGTTGGGCCAACCAATATATATGTAGACCATGTATGTTTCCAAGGTGATATTGGGCCAATTAAAGATCTTAATGGGCCAAGCTATTTCAATTGGGCTTGAGCTTAACTCCTGAGCCGATTACTAATAAGGTTGGGCCGTGTGAAACTGGATTGGGCCGAGTTAAGTTTGGGCTGCCAACATGGGCAGCGAACCTTTAAATTTCAGATGCTTAGGTTCGCCGGTCATGTGACACCACCAGGGTTCGGCCAAGTGCCCAAAAAGGTTCGGCTCCATACTATGCATGTAAGGTTCGACAGTGTGCAGATGGTTCTCAAGGGCTCGCTGCTAGTGCTGACTCGACAAGGGTTCATCTAAACCAATGGTTCGTCTGCATGGTATGCACAGGGGTTCGCCGCAGGTCCCTGGTTCGCCTAGGGTTCGTGAGTCGTGCATGGTTCGGCTGGCGAGGCTGGTGAAGGCTCGGTGACATCCTGATGGTTCGTGCATAGCGACTAGGGTTCATGGGATCCATGGTGACTTGATGCAGGTTCGTGAGGACCCCTAAGGGTTCGGCTGAAGACCTACGAACCATTAGGGTTCGTGGAGCCTCCCTAAGGTTCGCCAACTGCGGATGAAGGTTCGGCCGTCGAACCTGTTACCAGCATCATCACCATCATCGAATTCTTTGGATCCAGACCACGATCTAAGCTAGTATAACTTCAAGGAGAGTTGCTATAGGTGCGAAACTAAGAATAGTGTGCAAGAATCCGGCTAGGTGTCGAGTTTCACAACACTCACATCAAAAACCCTAAGTTCGTGATTATTCAAGCGTCAATACCTCGAGATTCTGTGGATAAACCTTCAGATCCTTTGTACTTTCGTGTAGAGGATGTCGAGAGCTACGCGTGGACACCGAAAACACCGAAATCCGTTGAGAAACGAAGGAGATACGCGCGTTTGAAGTCGGTTTTCTAGAGAGAGAGAGGGTAGACGGAAATCTTAGAGAGAGAAGTGGTTGTTGGCTGCATTTATGAAGAAAATAGCCTTGTTCAAGGCTTTTATAGCCCGGGTGGTATTCGGATCCGTTTCGGTCGCTCGGTTCGCGTTTCCGGAACGTAACGCGTATTATACGCGAATTTCAAATAAAAGAATTGTTAAACTCAATAAAATGATGAGTTTCAAAATTGTAAAAATATAAAATAATTAATTTAATTATTTTTACTCTTCGTGCGTTAACAGATCGTTAAACACATACAATTACGTGTATACCCGCAATCGCGTACGTTTTTCGATCGTATTAATTATTTAAAGTCGTTTAATCATAATTATAAGTTCAACATTCGTATCATTATGGATCGTCACCCATAACTATACTCAGTCTCGCTTACGTATTACGATTCTTGTTTGATTAATTGTCATAATATTCGTCTTAACACTACGCACTAACACTATCATGTTACACCGAACGCAGTATATATATAGGGCTCACTCTCGCTGCCCCCCACTGTTTCGATATAACACGATACTGTTCTTGCCTAGTGTAATTGACTGTAAATAAATAATACATACTTGCTGCCAAATAATAAAGATTCTAACACACAAGCACATAATGAACACATGAATCACGTTGACTGACTGAACATAGTTACACACTGTTCTAACACTGTTCATGCCTATCATGACTAAATGTACAAATGTTACAACTATGGATACCCATTTCCATCTCGCATGTGTTCAACCCATTTGATATTCACCCATAAGATTGTGTTCATCACCCAATGTGTTATATGTAGAATAATAGAATATGAGGGATTAAAGTTATCAAAACCAAAGTATTGATATACCCTCAGTGTTTTAAAGAAAATAGATTTATTAAATCATATCCTTGTTATTATTCTCTTGCTTGTGGGGGTTAACCGTAATTCACTACTAATAATAGAAGTGATAGTTAACCTATTGATATTGATTTCACCTTGAAATGCATAGAGATGAAAAGGAATCCATTGTGATCCTCACGTAATAAGATCATAATGCATCCGATTTACCTATATCACATTTGTGTTCTCATAGCCTTCAACGAAACTATTACTAGTAATGTGACATGGGAGATGCTAACATGACACATGATATATAAATGAGAAATGCTAACATGACATTGATACATAATTACAAAGTTAAATTACATTGTTATGTTCATAATTTAACTAAGTAATTCTACCAAAATGAATCAATGAGTTTCTATCTTGTATCTGCACAAGATTTACAAAAGGTGATTCATAGTTTTGTCATTCAAAATATCCACAACACAAAATGAAGCTGGGTCTTCTAAAAGTCCACTAGCTTAAGTCCTGACTGCAGGTGACTAGACCTGTTCGTCACCTGAGAAAAGATGCATTTAAACAAAGTCAACACTAGGTTGGTGAGTTCATAAGTTAGAAATTGAAAACATTAATTTGTTCACATTCACAGCCACAATGCCATACACAAGTCTTGTTAGTGTTTGATTCATCTGTCTCACACAATGGCCTCTTCATAGTTATATTTACAAGTAGTATTTCATCCTATCAGTTATGCTTATATATAGGGCATACCTATGGGAATAAGCCCCAGCCGACATCCCACCACATAACTTAACAGAATTCAACACCACTTGCAGTACAACTGAAGTATTGATACACCCTCAGTGTTTTAAAGAAAATAGATTTATTAAATCATATCCTTGTTATTATTCTCTTGCTTGTGGGGTTAACCGTAATTCACTACTGATAATAGAAGTGATAGTTAACCTATTGATATTGATTTCACCTTGAAATGCATAGAGCCTAAAAGGAATCCATTGTGATCCTCACGTAATCAGATCACAATGCATCTGATTTACCTCTATCACATTTGTGTTATCATAGCCTTCAACGAAACTATTACTAGTAATGTGGCATGAGAGAAAATCAATTTCTTAGTCTACTAGTCAATAGAATCGAAGGATTAATTACAATTAGTTACTGTAGACTAATATCACCATGTGTCGTTTACCAAACCTGACTTGAGTCGCCCTGTTAATGGTCATACGTTACCGGCAAATGATAATTACGATCAACGTGCCGACCTCACTCGCCGGCGGTTTGTCAAACCTATGGTACCACTACATTATCGTTGGTTTAGTACCACTAAATTAACTGTAAACGATTCTATAGAAGGGCTTACAATTGAACTTGAATACATGAACACATGATTGTTGTGATATAATACAGATAGTTTAATAGTAATCAATTTGTTGTGTGTTCTCGTAGTTATGTGTTCCCGTAGTCTTTAACAAAGTGTTATAAGAACTTGTCTTATCACACGATGTTAGTAATTGTGTGAATGATTTTGTTATCATGAAATTAGGTTATCGTGATTATCATTCTTGTCATCCCATAGCCTTCACCCAGTTGTAACTACATTGTTGTAAGAACTAGTCTTACTGTGCTTATTTAGCTCAGGTGGTGAATGATGTCATGAAGTTATGTGGCCATGATCATCATTCTTGCTCTCATTAGTAATTGTCTCGTGTTATCCCATAGTCTTCACCGAGTTGTAAGCATAGTGTTATAGGAACTTGTCTTATTACACTTAGCTAACTCCGGTGGTGAATGATATTGTGAAATGATGTTATCATAATATCATTCTTTTTAGTTGTTGTCATTGTCAGTGTGTTGTCTACTTGATTATCTCATTGTTCATCCATGTAAGAATAATAAGATGTTATAATATATAATCTTACAACTTGTATTATTCTATTGTATTGATGAGTCATGAAGCTATATTATCATGTTTCATCCTAGATATCTCAAATATGTCATGATCACACAAGCATACATACAATGATAAACAATAATAAAGATAAACAATATTATCTAAATCATAGTATAATCAATATGTTGTACTAAAACTTTTAAGCAATTAAAAGAATTAGCATGTTTCTCAGCCCCGAGATTTGAAATCAATTATTGATTAGAAAGAGGGCGTATGAACTCACCTTGTAGTTGAAGTGGTTGACTAAGTAATACAAGAATGCACGCGCTCTTTGTTGTTCTTTTTCACGATCCTGTATTGATTTCACGTTGTTTGTAACTTGTGAGTATAGGTTGTAGGTATTTGTGTGTGTGTTTTAGCCCTAGAATCGGCCTATACTTGACCAACTAGGTTATCTTAGTATATCATGTCTTTATGTTTTATGTTTAGCTTGAATCGAGACCATAATAAGTTGTGAAAATTGGAAACCCAATATAGTTTCTAAGTATAAAACTTAGAAATTTAAGTTGTTTTTAAACTCCAATTGTGGTTCACTTTCAAGAATTATCATTCTTTTTATTGTGTTAATGTAAGTAAAAATTTTCACTTAACTCCTTAACCCATTATGAAAGAGATCTAGTTGTTACTTAGTTAGTAATTAACAATGTCACCATCTTTGTAGTACTTAAGGTTTTAGGTTATATGAAGTTTATTAACCCAATTCCCTACCACCTTTGTAGTAATAATTTGATAACTCCCTAACCATGCATGATGTTATAATCTAGTTGATTCAAAGTGTTGGTTTACCCATTAGATCAAGTGGGCCGAATAACATAAGGAAGTTAGCCCGAAAAGAAGTGCCTAGGCCGAATGATGATGGCCGAATAGATCCAAACGCGAAAGGAGGAGGGGACCGAATAACACATCCTGCGAATGGGTAGTATTGGCCGAGTGAAAGAGATCATACGAATGAGGGTTCCATTCGGCCACCAGGCTCATTCGGTCGTCATCATGCTTATTCCGTCATCCAACTCTCATTCGGTCGTGGGGAGGCTCCTTCGGCCTGGTTCATTCTGGTTGGGCTCATTCGGCCACCTGCACCTCCCCATTCGGCAGGCTCGAAACCGAACAGGTGCAGGTCCCCCTTGGTTGGGTCTAGGGCCGAGCATGAAACATTGTGTGTTCTTACATAACTCTATGATAGTTTTGTGTGGTTCTCTCGAGTTTTTGGGTGGGTAAAACCGGCTAGAGAGGGTTCGAACAAAGGGTCACAAAACCCTAATTTTCGCAACTTGTAGCTCGGATTTTACATCGGTTCAGGTGGTTTTTAGGGAAGATCCCTTGTACTTTCGTGTAGAGGATGATGTTAGCCTCGATTTGGTATGCTACTTGCACGATTTGTTGAAGAATCAAGAGAGTTCTTGGTGATTTTTGGTGAAGAAATCTTAGAGAGAGAGAAAACCGGGATTAGGGTTTTAGAGAGAGCGGGAGAGAAATAAATGAGGTAGATGGCTTCATTTAGGCTATATATACCCCGCGCGTGTTCGGGTTCATTTTGTTTGCTCGGTTTTAGTTTTTGTTACGTTTCCGGCGCGTAATGCGTGTATTTTTACAGATTTAATTAGAAGGGTTTTATATTTATGTTTTTTTAAGGTGGTTATTCCTGGTAAATCTTTTTGATTATTTTATTTTATTATTTTAGTTCGTTTCTTCGTTTCGCTTCGTCAGATTGTTCCGCCATCACGCGTATTCGTTCGAATCGTCACCCGAATGAAGCCGACGACAGTTTCACTTTCTGATTCTTGTTTTCTACTTTTCAGTTATCGTTCAGAACTTTAAACTCACAGATATGTTTGTGTGAATCTTCACCCACGCGAACACACTGTCAGTTTGTCATTCTGAAACAATACCGAACTTATACTTTGAATTGTATTTACTCACTAATGGACTCAACTAAACTTGCCTGTTTTCACATTGTTATCATTGAATTCCCATTGTTTTCTCATTGAATTGTCGGCCATCTGATTCCTGTCATTTGTGGATATCAGATCGCAACCAATATGTTTTTGTCATTTGTTTGCATATTGTTGTTTCTCATGAGTTGTTGTATCAACTGTGTTTAAGTTTTCACTTAAACACATACAACTGTTGTTTGTCGTGAGTGGTTGTATTTACTGTATTTAAGTTTTCACTTAAACACATACGACTGTTGTTTGTCATGAGTTGTTGCATTTACTGTATTTAAGTTTTCACTTAAACACATACAACTGTTTACACATTGTATTTACACATAATAAATAGTGAAAGTACACGTACCGTACGGACTCGCTGGACGATCAGGTACTGGTTGTCACAGTCTCCCCTTGTTAAAGAAATTTCGTCCCGAAATTTAATCATCATGGTCGGGCACTACTTCTTCAAACAAATGAGGATACTTTGTCTTCATGTGATCCTCACGCTCCCAGGTAAATTCTGGTCCGCGATTGGAGTTCCAACGAACCTTTACGATAGGAATACGGCTTCGTTTCAGTCTCTTGACTTCACGGTCCATAATCTCTACAGGTTCTTCAATGAAATGTAGTTGTTCATCCACTTGTATGTCTTCCAGAGGTATGACAAACGATTCATCAGCAAGACATCTCTTGAGATTTGATACATGAAATACGTCGTGTACCCCGCTTAGTTCATCAGGAAGTCTGAGTCGATATGCCACAGGACCAATCTGTTGGGTTATCTCGAACGGTCCGACATACCTTGGTGCTAACTTGCCTTTAGCCCCTAAACGAACCACGCCTTTCCATGGAGACACTTTCAACATGACTCGGTCACCCACTTGGAATTCCAAAGGCTTTCGTCGTTTGTCCGCGTAACTCTTTTGACGACTACGTCTTGCTTGAATCTGGGCAATCTTATCAGTAGTTTCTTGAATAAGTTCCGGCCCAGTGATTCTGTTGTCTCCCACTTCGGTCCAACAAATTGAAGACCGACATTTTCTACCATATAACGCTTTGTCTACCGCCGGGATCCATATACGTTCCCGGTAGTAGATCACTCCATCAGGCTTTGTGTCGAACTGTTTCTCCGCTCCACAATCAAGTTCTTTCTTCAGATTACCTCGGTCAAGTGCTTCTTGTTGTGCTTGAATAATCTTGTCACTTAAACTGGTCTGCACGGTTATCCCCATTGCTCTAACACGTAGGGGTTTGACCCGTTCCTTCCGGCTCAAGGCATCAGCTACAACGTTCGCCTTTCCCGGATGGTACTTGATCACACAATCGTAATCATTCAGGAGTTCAACCCAACGGCGTTGTCGCATGTTGAGCTCCTTCTGATCAAAGATGTGCTGCAGACTTTTGTGATCAGTGAATATGGTACACTTGGTGCCATATAAGTAATGTCTCCAAATCTTCAAGGCGAAGATAACAGCTCCCAGTTCAAGGTCATGAGTAGTATAGTTCTTCTCATGAACTTTTAACTGTCTTGAGGCATAAGCAATAACTTTGTCACGTTGCATTAGTACACAACCTAGTCCCTGATGGGAGGCATCACATTATACAACAAGTCATCGCATCCTTCTGGGAGAGACAGGATTGGAGCATTACATAACTTCTGTTTCAAGGTCTGAAAAGCATCTTCTTGTTTCTGTTCCCAGACAAACGGTTCACTTTTCTGGGTTAGTTTAGTGAGAGGCAAAGCTATCTTAGAAAAGTTTGAGATAAACCTTCTGTAATAGCCCGTCAATCCCAGAAAAGACCGTATCTCCGTCGGCGTTTTCGGGGTGTCCCAATTCTTTATCGCCTCGATCTTGGCAGGATACACGTGTATTCGCTCGTTGTTGACTACATGTCCCAGAAATTGAACTTCTCTTAACCAGAATTCACATTTGGAGAATTTGGCATAGAGTTTCTTTTCTCTCAACAGCTCCAAGATCTTCCTGAGGTGTTGCTCGTGCTCTGTTTTGTTCTTGGAATAAATCAGTATGTCATCTATAAAGACAATGACAAACTGATCTAAATATGGCTTGCACACTCGGTTCATGAGATCCATGAAAACCGCTGGTGCATTTGTCAATCCGAAAGGCATCACCATGAATTCATAATGCCCGTATCTGGTTCGGATTGCCGTCGTGGGTATGTCTTCATCTTGAACTCTAAGCTGATGATATCTAGATCGCAAGTCAATCTTTGAGAAGTATTGTGCTCCTTGCAGTTGGTCAAACAAATCATCAATCCTCGGTAATGGATACCGATTCTTAATGGTCAGTATGATCAGCTCCCTGTAATCTATGCACATTCTGAACGATCCGTCTTTCTTCTTCACGAACAAGACCGGAGCTCCCCAAGGTGAGTAGCTCGGTCTAATGAAACCCTTATCCAATAGCTCCTGTAACTGATTAGACAATTCCTGCATCTCTGAAGGTGCTAACCTATAAGGAGATTTAGCAACCGGAGTTGCTCCAGGAATTAAGTCAATACGAAATTCTACCGGTCGCACAGGTGGCAAACCTGGTAGATCTTCGGGAAACACTTCAGGATATTCTTTCACTACCGGTACATCTTGAATCTTTTTCTTATCCTTCTCCTTTTCCACTACATGAGCCAAAAACGCCACTCACCGCTTCTGTAGACACTTGCTACCTTTATGCAAGAGATGATTTTGATACTTCTTTTTGCTTGATCCCCCTTTACTTCCAATACGCGATCACTCGGCAATGGAATTCGAAGCAGCTTTTCAGAACAGATGACTTCCACTCGGTTTGATGAAAGCCAATCCATTCCAACAATGACGTCGAAACTACCCAACTCCATCGGTATCAAGTCGATGATGAATGTATGACCATTAAGTGTCAATGGGCAATTCCTATATATTGTACTAACTGTGATATGTTTCCCGTTAGCTACTTCTATAATGTAAGGGGAGTCTAACTGTTCCTCTATGAAATCTAATCGGCATGCAAAATCGGTAGAGATAAAACTCTGATCCGCACCAGTATCAAATAGAATAGATGCATAAAAGTCGTGTAAGAGAAACGTACCAGTGACCACATTTGGGTCCTCCATTGCAGCTGGTCCTCCGATGGTAAAGGCTCGTCCACGGGGTGCTTGAACTGCTGGTTGTGCCTTCTTCAGGCAGTTCTTCGCAAAGTGGCCTTGTTCGCCACAGTTATAGCATCCACCGTTGTTCTGATTAGCTGGTGGAGGGAGAGCCAAAGCAGCGTTTGTGACAATCCGGCAATTCGCGGTTAATCCCGTTAACCAGAAACTAACTGGAATGAAGTGAGATCATAAAAAAATCAAACTAGAGGGGTTGTAACTGATCAAAAGCAGTCTTAGAATGTTAAAACTTCAAGGGTTAAGGTTGCAATTCAATAAAAGTCTCAATTTTTGCTTTGAGAGTCAAAATTCGGCCATAGTTGCAAACAAAAATGCTAAATTCGTGTTAATTTGGTGTTAATAACCGAATTAAACTCTCTAGCAACTCATTATGGTGATGATTAATGGTTAATCATCCGTTATCAGTACATGATTGGTCGAATTAAAACCAATAATCACTCACAAGTCGTAACCGTCATTGGGGGAAGTAAAATGGATACAATTCGTGTAATAGAACCACAATTGCACCCACAGAACTCATAATCGGCTTCATTAGGATCCAGTGCACACAAGAATTCGAAGAGGAAGTTACAGGAAGAAGGAGTCGATCTAGAGCCAAGTCGAAAATCAAGTCCATAGTCGATCTCGTTCAATTGATCATCAAATCAAGTAAGAGATCCTTCCTACACTTTCTAAAAATGCCGATTAAGCTAATCCCCATGTTAATTTGAAGTTGTAATATCAAATGATCCAAGATTGAATTCTAGGGTTCATCATGAATACGGTTTTGGGGATTTCCAATGAAAGGATTTTGAAAGTTCAATTGATTTATACAGTGAGTTTCGTGATAACATATTAAGAGAAAATCCTATATCAATTTCATATCACACATTCGAATTAATCGATTTCAATAACTAGGGTTCATATAAGAAACGGTTTTGGGGGTTGTTGATAAAACAAGTTTAAGAATCAAATTAATATGCATGGATAGTTTCAGAAACCTCCGACTATGCTAATTGATATGTTAATTTCGTGATGCCAACACGAATTAAAGGAATTCTAATTCTAGGTTTTTCTTCATAAACTCAATTGGGGGATTTCGAGAGGATAAGGTTAAGAACTCAATTAAATGGTAGCTATAGTTTCAGAATATGCCGATTGAGAATAAGCATATGCGGAATTCGTGTAACATCATTGAATTAATAAGGTTCTAGTTCTAGGGTTCTTGATAGAAAAACGTTTTGGGGATTTCGGCCTAAATAGAGTTTATGTTCAAATTAAATTATACAGATGGGTTCGGTTTAGTCTAGGGATGAAAAACCCTTTGATTTCGGATACTAACATGTTCGAATTCGACTCAATTGAATGTAGGATTTAGTTACTCGAATTCGGTTTTGTTCGGGACTAATTTGTGGTAATTAATCGAACCTTTGGATAAACTAAAAGCATAGTTATGTTCGGTTGGGTCTCCAGAAACATAGCCCCATGATTTCAGAGTTGATCGAGTTCGAATTTCGGGTTATTGAAGCTTGGTTGGTTTCGGTTATGGTTTAACAAATGGGAACTGGGACGTTTGGGCTTAAAACAATTAAGCACCATGATCTGTCAATAAAAATTGAACAGATTAGATGGTAGGAAGGGTGTGTTTAGAGTTGGAGGTCACGGGTTCGAACCCGGCCCCAACAGTTTTTTGGATTTTAATGTTGTTTTTGGTATCTTGGTCATAACTTCTTCATTTTAATTCCGATTGGATCCATTCGAATTGCGTTGGAACCGTAACGGAATTCCGAACGTATTAGAATAATAAAATTCGCATTTTAGATCGAAAACGTAATCGCGTATAATTACGTTTATTTAAATAAAATCATATATGGTTTTATTTAAATGATTTCAAAGGTACGCGTACATACGTATGCATATTCCTAACACTTTAACATACGTGTGTTGACACGTATGTGACTTCAAGCATAAAGCGACATTCCAAATAACACTAGGTTATTGTTAAAACACAGGTTCTTCGTAGGAGGACTTTCTACGCGAGTTCACGTGTGATTGATCATTCTGCTACAATCAAAGGTGCGTACACGGCCCCTTTCTTATTTTAACTGTTTTGGGGGAGAAAACATGTGCAAACAAAGCTTTTAGATACATATCACTTGCATGAGTTAGCTGTTTACATTAAGGGCGAACATAGCATTACAAGTCCTTACATATCGAACCGTTTAGTTTGCCGTAGTGCAAAGCGTGGTAGTTGGAAATAGATCTATTAGGTTTGACAAACCTCACTTGGTAGATAGGATCTACGCAAGTGTTTGACTAGCCAATTCACATTACTATTGTTTCTGCTAGACAATAGTGGAATGGCAAAACATGCGTTAGCATGCAACAGTCAGCTTCGGTGTCGACCACTTATGTAAATAGTATAAATGACTAGCTATCATGACTATGCATGTGTGATTATGTTATCTGCAAATTTAGCAATTTAATAATAAACGTGCGAGATTTCGTTAACTGTTGATGTTCGTAGAATCATGTTATCAAAGAAGTAAGCACGTTTGATCATGTTTGAAATCCACGTGGATTTAATAATCGAAATTCATATGGGATGATAGTATGCGGAAAATGATGAACGTGGGCGAAAACCGTGCGCAAAACGGAGTTACGGATTTTCCGGAATCGCGAAACGAAGTTGGAAATCGAAAAAATGGACGAAAAACCCTGAGGCGGTACGCCCCGGGCCACGCCTTGAACCCAGGCGGTGCGCGCGGGTTGAATTGAAGGCGGCGGCCACCAAGGTTCCGCGCGGTACGCCTGGCTTGCGGGTTGGGGCGCAGGCGATGCGCCTAGCGTCATCCGGACGTGAAAGTTGATTAAAAAGTCGTTTTTTTATCTAGAATGCATACCTCACTCTTATTTTCGATGATCAGCACCCCACACACGAAAAAATATCTTCCAAGCCATCCAAGCTTCCATTTTAAAGCCTCTTGAACGCGTAGATCGCACCCAGGATCGCTAATACAAGTCCGGATCGTCTTGATACACACAGAACTTCGTTTGGAGAGGTAACGGTTCATTCTAACCTTCTAGATTGATTATGATTGATTAAATCTTGTTTCTGAACGTGATGATATAGTTAGGGTTGTTGATTATTGCCTAGATGATGGCTAGGATTGATTATAAATGATAAACTCGAATTGTTAACGGGTAAATCCTTGTTTTGAGCCGTTGTAATGCCCGGTTTTTATGGAATCATAACAATGGTTATAGTGGTTTAAACCATTTGATTATGACAAGGTAGATGATTAGTTTGATTAATCCTTGACATGCAAAGAGAAATCCAAGTGTTTCAAACTAATCACAACCATTAACATACTAATTGGAATGGTTATCTGATGTTTATGATAACAGGCAGATTGGTATGTTAAATATGGTTGTTACACCTATTCTAATGCTATGTTGTGATATTTCATGATATCTGGGTAATCAACAACAAGGATTGGTCATTTCTAAGTCATTAATCTGTCTAGTAACCTGTTTTAGCAGTTCAATCAACAACATTAACTATTTGATTAATCTAAGATTTATTCTGACTAATCAAGTGTGTTATCAACCTAATATCGGTTTGATGACTAACAAGGCAATGTCTTTGACATTGAACGTTCAGAAAGATTTAATCTGTAAGTTAAAGTATAGATAGCTAATTAAACGCAAACTAATGCAGAGTTAGACTGTTAGTACCAGTTACGAGGGATTTTACTACAGTAAGACGTCAGGTGAGTTCTATGCGCCCTCTTTTACTGTTTTAAAGTTTTAGGGCTGATATGCATGTTATAAAATTATTTTATGTAAATGATTGTTTTACCTGACTACGGTCAGATAAAAGAGTATATGTTAAAGTAGAGAATGATTCATGTTATAAGGTTATTGTATGAAAGTGATTTTTTTTACCTGATTATGATTAGGTAAGGAATATGTTTTCAAGAAAAGAGTATTTACGAATATAGAAGGTTTAAAGTAAGGAATGTTTTAAAATGTAAAGAATATTTTAAGTCTCAACTGTAGTTGAGAAGTAAATGATTTTCAAGAGTCTCTGAGGAGACGTAACGAATGTTTGAATTCTCAACCGAGGTTGAGAAGAAAATAACTTTTAAGAGAAGGAAAGGTGATATTGAAGTCCCGGCTGCGGTTGGGCAAGACCTGAGCACTGCGGTGCGAAGGACTGTGTATGATATGATGGTTTGAATGCTTTAAACCATGTTATGTATGAATGATGTATGTTAAGAAGTCTTGTACCAGTATGAGCCGTCAAATTCGATTGATGGTTTAAGAAGTCCTGTGCGAGAACAGGCCTGCCGACTGTGTGTCGCCAGTTAAGGAAATCTTATGCATGTATAAGTTATCAGCTTCGGGTTGATAGTTTAAGAAGTCTTGTGCAAGCATGTTGACCTCGGTCAGCAGGACAGGCTACGTTTACGCACTGTGTGATTGATTTTATGATGTCATGTATGCTATGTATATGAAAGGTTATATGTTCAGTATGATTGAGACTGTTGACTTCGGTCGACAGGAAAGGCTAATGTCTTATGTATGTTAAAGATTTCAATTTTTATGAAAAGTTAACTTAGAACTCACCAGCGAAAGCTGACTTGTTTTAGCATGCATATCAGGTTGAGAGTGTTGAGAAAGGATAACAGGAAGGCACGAGGCATACCCTGAAGACTACCCTGGCATAATCTGGCATAAACTGGATATGTATAAAACCATAAAGTGTGGGATATGTTTAGCGTTTGTATAATATGTGTGCCATGTTTTATGTAATCACCTGAAATTCCGCTGCCATAGTAATGTAAATTTGGTTTAATGACTATGAGTTTGATGATTACCAACCGAGGGAACTCCCGGGATTCGGGGCTTCACAAGTTGGTATCAGAGCCATAGTTTGAGAGATCTTGGTATCCCAAATGCCAAAACTTAAACTGAAAATGGGACGGAATGATAAAGATGCCAGTTAAGGGTAGTTCGATGCCACGAGCTGAATGTTATGTATGATTTAAGACGTAGGTGTAAGGTTAGAAAGGTAGTTAGTGTCATGCACGTTGGGGTGACGGGATGGGAAACGTTTAGAGCTTATGAGTTGGGTAAATGGTTAATAACACCTGATCAACGTCATTAACGATTTACAAAGCTTAATTCGTGCTAAACTGATCCTGTACTGACTCATCAATTGTGCATCCTGTAGGTAGTTAGATGGCTGGACAAAGAGGTAGACCACGTAAGCAGCCACAGGAACCTGAAGAACCCCGTGTCGAGAATGAAGAAAACGTCAATGAAGACGACTACGAACACAACGAGCAACCGGAAGATGAAATCGAGTTTACTCTAGAGCCTATCGTGGTGAAAGCCATTGCTGATGAGGTCTCTAAGGTTTTGGAGGATAAGCTACCAGCCTTGGTTACAAAAGTACTAAAGGATACTCTGAAAGACAAGTCTGAAGGGACTAAAGGGAGCACCAAAGAAGACGAAATTGTGATCACCGGGACTAAGAACGGTGATTCTACGTCAGAGAAACTTAAAGGTTGTGATTACAAAGCTTTCAAAGGATGCAGTCCACCTTCCTTTGATGGTAAGAAGGATGCCGTGGCTACTTGCCACTGGGTCTCAGCTATGGAGGCGGTTATCGCTATCAGTGAATGCCGGGAAGACCAAGCTGTGAAATTTGCAGCTCATTCATTCACTGAAGAAGCCCTACATTGGTGGAACACCATCAAGCAGTCAAAGACCACTACTGATATAGAGGGCTTGAAATGGGAGGAATTGAAGGAGTTAGTTATGAAACACTTTTGTCCAAAGAATGAAATTGACAAAGTGGAGCGAGAATTTCTGACACTGAAAGCTGGACGTATGAATCATCGGCAATATACGTCAAAATTTAATGAAATGTCAAGATTGGTTCCTCATTTGGTAAGCACGGAGGAACGGAGAATGAAATTATATGTGGAAGGGTTACCACTTAAAGTCCGCACCCATGTGAAGGCGCATGCTCCCAGGACTTTTGAATCAGCCGTAGAAATTAGCGGTATCGTTTGGGATGATGTTGTTGAAGCTGAACCAACAAAGGAGGAACCGAAGCAAAAGTGGTCATCTAAATTTAAAAGAAATAGAAATGACAAATCAGGACTTCCTATGAAAAGGGTTAGAATGAAAGAATTGGAACAATGCCCTAAGTGTGGAAAGAGACATAGGGGAGAATGTCTTACGGGGACTACGTTGTGCTACCGTTGTGGAAAGACGGGACATCTCTCTTATGATTGCCCGAGTAGACCAAAGTGTTACAATTGCGGAGGTATCGGTCACGTGAGCAGGAATTGTTTGAAACCAAAGACAATAAACACTGAAGCCAACAAATCTGAAAGTAGCAAGGGAGGTGAGAAGCAAAAGGCAAAAGCTCGTGCTTTTACTATGACTAAGGATCAAGCAGCCAGAGACCCTGATGTGGTGACAGGTACATTCTTGATTAATGGTATCCCTGCTTCAGTGCTATTTGATTCTGGCGCAAGTATGAGCTTTGTGGCTATTGTTTTCTGTGATAAACTGTGTGCAAATGTTAAAAAGCTAGAACATGTTTTTAATATAGAAACTGCTCTTGGTAAATCGACTAGAGTAACGGAAGCCATTGAGGATGAATGCTACATCGATATAGAAGGTCATAGATTCCCTGTTAAGTTGTTTCTGATTAGGTTAGGAGGTTTTGATGTAGTTTTGGGTATGGATTGGTTGGCCAAACATGAGGCTAACATTGTTTGTCGACGAAATATGATTTTGTTGACGGCTCTTAATGGGAGTCCAGTAACGGTTTACAGGGATAAAGTGTTGAACGTGCCTAAAGTCATTTCAATGATTAAGGCAAGTGAATTTATGAGGCGAGGGTGTGGGGCTTATCTGGCTTATGTTATCGATAAAGAATCTAAAGTAAAAGAATTGGAAGACGTACCCGTGGTGTGTAATTTTCCTGATGTATTTCCTGAGGATTTGTCAGGACTTCCACCTGATCGGGAAATCGAATTCCAAATTGATGTTGTGCCAGGAGCTCAACCTGTCGCTAAGGCACCGTACCGTCTGGCCCCAACAGAGATGAAAGAATTAATGACTCAACTACAAGACCTTCTAGACAAGGGTTTTATACGACCAAGTGTGTCACCTTGGGTTGCACCAGTGTTGTTTGTAAAGAAAAAGGACGGAAGCATGAGAATGTGTATTGATTATAGGGAATTGAACAAGCTCACAATAAAGAATAAGTATCCGTTACCAAGAATTGATGATCTGTTTGACCAATTGCAAGGGGCAAGTTGGTTTTCTAAAATTGATCTCAGATCAGGATATCATCAACTAAAAGTGAGAGAGCAAGATATTCCAAAGACAGCATTTCGCACACGTTATGGACATTATGAGTTTCTTGTAATGTCTTTTGGGTTAACGAACGCTCCTGCAGCGTTTATGGATTTGATGAATCGGGTGTGCAGACCAATGCTAGACCGATCAGTGATTGTGTTCATTGACGACATCTTAATATACTCAAAGAGTGAAGGTGATCATGCGTGTCATCTTCGGGAAGTACTTGAAATGCTAAGAAGAGAAAAGTTGTATGCCAAGTTCTCCAAATGTGCCTTTTGGTTACGGGAAGTGCAGTTCCTAGGTCATGTTATTAGCCCAGAAGGCATAATGGTGGACCCAGCTAAAATAGAAGCAGTAATGAAATGGAATCCTCCGAAGACACCAACGGAAGTACGTAGCTTTCTCGGTTTAGCAGGTTATTACAGAAGATTTATTCAGGATTTTTCAAGAATTGCTACACCGTTGACAAAATTGACAAGGAAAGAAGTAAAATATGATTGGGGTCCAACTCAGGTCCAAGCTTTTGAAGAATTAAAGAAGAGGTTAACTGAAGCTCCTATTTTAACATTACCGGATGGTAATGAAGACATGGTTGTATACTCAGATGCGTCTTATTTGGGCTTGGGTTGTGTACTTATGAAAAGGGGAAAGGTAATAGCATATGCCTCAAGACAATTGAAAAACCACGAGGCTAATTATCCAACTCATGATTTGGAATTGGCTGCTGTGGTATTTGCTTTAAAAATTTGGAGGCATTATCTTTATGGAGTGAAATGTACAATTTACACAGATCACAAAAGTTTAAAATACTTCTTTGAACAGAAAGATTTGAATATGAGACAAAGAAGATGGCTGGAGCTGTTAAAGGATTATGACTGTGAGATCTTGTATCACCCGAGAAAGGCAAATGTTGTGGCTGATGCTCTAAGTCGCAAGACGGAACACCCTGCTATACGGGTTAAGTCATACAGTTTGGTGATAACACCAGATTTTCTAAATGAACTCAAGGACGTACAGAAGGAAGGATTAAAGGAAGAAAATGTGGGATTCGAAAGAATCTTTGGTCAAGTTAAGAATTTAGAAGAAAATGAATTTGGTGTTAAGATTCGATTTGGTCGAATGTGGGTTCCACGAAACGGGGACATCAGATCAAGGATTCTAGACGAAGCACACAAGTCACGATACTCTATCCATCCTGGTGCAACAAAAATGTATCAAGACCTTAGAAAGAATTATTGGTGGCCAGGTATGAAGTTTAATGTGATGCAGTATGTAAACAAATGTTTGACCTGTGCGCAAGTAAAAGCTGAACATCAGAAACCTTATGGTTATGTGCAACCTCTAGAAGTTCCAGAATTGAAGTGGGAACATATCACTATGGATTTTATTACCAAGTTGCCTCTCACAGCGAAACGTCATGATACTATTTGGGTGATCGTAGACCGCTTAACGAAAAGTGCTCATTTCTTGCCTATACGTGAGACTTATACATCAGAGAAATTGTCCGAATTATTTGTGAAAGAAATAATTACAAGACACGGAGTTCGAGTTTCTATAGTGTCTGATCGTGACACACGATTTGTTTCAAGATTCTGGAAACAGTTTCATGAATCAATGGGTACAAGACTCAATATCAGCACTGCATATCATCCTCAAACCGATGGACAGTCTGAAAGGACTATCCAAACCTTAGAGGATATGCTGAGGGCTTGTATTATTGATTTTGGTGGTAGCTGGGATGATCATTTACCATTGGTGGAATTTTCATACAACAACAGCTATCATGCTAGTATTGGCATGCCACCATATGAAGCGTTGTACGGACGACGCTGTAGAACACCTGTGTGTTGGGGAGGAGTAGGACAGAAAGAAGTGGGAAGTAAAGCTGCAGTAATTGAATTGACTGAAAAGCTTCAACTAGTTAAAGCACGAATGAAAGCTGCACAGGATCGACAAAAGTCCTATGCCGATAAAAGACGGAGACCAATAGAATTTGAAGTGGGTGATCAAGTACTGCTAAAAGTTTCACCATGGAAGGGAGTTATTCGATTTAGGAAAAGAGGAAAGCTGAGTCCGAGATTCATTGGACCTTTTCGAATAATGGCACGTGTCGGTAAGGTAGCCTACCGGTTAAATTTGCCAGATGAACTGAGTGGAATTCATCCGACATTTCACGTTTCACATCTCAGAAAATGTCTAGCAGATGAAGTAGCATATGTGCCGTTAGATGACATTGAAGTTGATGAAAAGCTAAACTACATAGAAGAACTAGTTGCAATTGTTGACACAAAAGTAAAACAGTTACGTAACAAAACGATTAGACAAGTTAAGGTTCAATGGAAACACCGGAAAGGATCTGAGGCCACATGGGAGACCGAAGAGGAGATGAAACGACTCTACCCACATTTGTTTGAAACGTAACAGGTTTCGAGGACGAAACCTATTGTAAGGAGGGTAGATTTGTAACAACCGTAAATTTAGCAATTTAATAATAAACGTGCGAGATTTCGTTAACTGTTGATGTTCGTAGAATCATGTTATCAAAGAAGTAAGCACGTTTGATCATGTTTGAAATCCACGTGGATTTAATAATCGAAATTCATATGGGATGATAGTATGCGGAAAATGATGAACGTGGGCGAAAACCGTGCGCAAAACGGAGTTACGGATTTTCCGGAATCGCGAAACGAAGTTGGAAATCGAAAAAATGGACGAAAAACCCTGAGGCGGTACGCCCCGGGCCACGCCTTGAACCCAGGCGGTGCGCGCGGGTTGAATTGAAGGCGGCGGCCACCAAGGTTCCGCGCGGTACGCCTGGCTTGCGGGTTGGGGCGCAGGCGATGCGCCTAGCGTCATCCGGACGTGAAAGTTGATTAAAAAGTCGTTTTTTTATCTAGAATGCATACCTCACTCTTATTTTCGATGATCAGCACCCCACACACGAAAAAATATCTTCCAATCCATCCAAGCTTCCATTTTAAAGCCTCTTGAACGCGTAGATCGCACCCAGGATCGCTAATACAAGTCCGGATCGTCTTGATACACACAGAACTTCGTTTGGAGAGGTAACGGTTCATTCTAACCTTCTAGATTGATTATGATTGATTAAATCTTGTTTCTGAACGTGATGATATAGTTAGGGTTGTTGATTATTGCCTAGATGATGGCTAGGATTGATTATAAATGATAAACTCGAATTGTTAACGGGTAAATCCTTGTTTTGAGCCGTTGTAATGCCCGGTTTTTATGGAATCATAACAATGGTTATAGTGGTTTAAACCATTTGATTATGACAAGGTAGATGATTAGTTTGATTAATCCTTGACATGCAAAGAGAAATCCAAGTGTTTCAAACTAATCACAACCATTAACATACTAATTGGAATGGTTATCTGATGTTTATGATAACAGGCAGATTGGTATGTTAAATATGGTTGTTACACCTATTCTAATGCTATGTTGTGATATTTCATGATATCTGGGTAATCAACAACAAGGATTGGTCATTTCTAAGTCATTAATCTGTCTAGTAACCTGTTTTAGCAGTTCAATCAACAACATTAACTATTTGATTAATCTAAGATTTATTCTGACTAATCAAGTGTGTTATCAACCTAATATCGGTTTGATGACTAACAAGGCAATGTCTTTGACATTGAACGTTCAGAAAGATTTAATCTGTAAGTTAAAGTATAGATAGCTAATTAAACGCAAACTAATGCAGAGTTAGACTGTTAGTACCAGTTACGAGGGATTTTACTACAGTAAGACGTCAGGTGAGTTCTATGCGCCCTCTTTTACTGTTTTAAAGTTTTAGGGCTGATATGCATGTTATAAAATTATTTTATGTAAATGATTGTTTTACCTGACTACGGTCAGATAAAAGAGTATATGTTAAAGTAGAGAATGATTCATGTTATAAGGTTATTGTATGAAAGTGATTTTTTTTACCTGATTATGATTAGGTAAGGAATATGTTTTCAAGAAAAGAGTATTTACGAATATAGAAGGTTTAAAGTAAGGAATGTTTTAAAATGTAAAGAATATTTTAAGTCTCAACTGTAGTTGAGAAGTAAATGATTTTCAAGAGTCTCTGAGGAGACGTAACGAATGTTTGAATTCTCAACCGAGGTTGAGAAGAAAATAACTTTTAAGAGAAGGAAAGGTGATATTGAAGTCCCGGCTGCGGTTGGGCAAGACCTGAGCACTGCGGTGCGAAGGACTGTGTACGATATGATGGTTTGAATGCTTTAAACCATGTTATGTATGAATGATGTATGTTAAGAAGTCTTGTACCGGTATGAGCCGTCAAATTCGATTGATGGTTTAAGAAGTCCTATGCGAGAACAGGCCTGCCGACTGTGTGTCGCCAGTTAAGGAAATCTTATGCATGTATAAGTTATCAACTTCGGGTTGATAGTTTAAGAAGTCTTGTGCAAGCATGTTGACCTCGGTCAACAGGACAGGCTACGTTTACGCACTGTGTGATTGATTTTATGATGTCATGTATGCTATGTATATGAAAGGTTATATGTTCAGTATGATTGAGACTGTTGACTTCGGTCGACAGTAAAGGCTAATGTCTTATGTATGTTAAAGATTTCAATTTTTATGAAAAGTTAACTTAGAACTCACCAGCGAAAGCTGACTTGTTTTAGCATGCATATCAGGTTGAGAGTGTTGAGAAAGGATAACAGGAAGGCACGAGGCATACCCTGAAGACTACCCTGGCATAATCTGGCATAAACTGGATATTTATAAAACCATAAAGTGTGGGATATGTTTAGCGTTTGTATAATATGTGTGCCATGTTTTATGTAATCACCTGAAATTCCGCTGCCATAGTAATGTAAATTTGGTTTAATGACTATGAGTTTGATGATTACCAACCGAGGGAACTCCCGGGATTTGGGGCTTCACGAATGATCTGAGATCCTGGTTTGTCACGTCCCAAACGGTATGATTCCGTTAGTTGAAAATTGGGGGTGTGACAGATTGGTATCAGAGACATTGGTTATAGCGAACTAGGTTTGCATTTGTAGACTTAGACTATAACTGTTAGACATTAGACACGCATACTTACGCATATCACTTAGAAATAACTGATGGCATTATGTAATAGACTTGCTTACACATTCCATGACACTGCACTTACATATGGTATTATGTAACAGACATGGCATCTTCATCATCAGCACCATACATACACATTATTGATTCGGAGGATGAGGAGCCGGTAGCTCCAGTACCACCATCATCACCAGCACCACCTATCCCATCTCCTCCACCATCTGAGAGGGATGATTCAGACCCTGAGGAGGATCCGGAGGAGGATCCGGATGAGGATCCGGAGGAGGAGCCTAAGGAGGAACCAGCTGAGGATACTTAGGAGATTCCTGCTGAGGGACCTTCTACTCATCCACCACCTGCATTGGATGTTCCTGAGCCTAAGAGGCAACGGACTGATTCAGAGGAGATTGCCCAACTACGTCAGGACTTGTACTGGGCAAATGATAGGATTGAGTACAATGTTCGGGAACTCTGGGATGCGAATGAAAGACACGATAACCTTTACAACTTGGTCAATGGGATGCGAAATGAGATCATCCAGTTGATTGGTCTTCTCCAAGATTCTGAGAACCGAGCTTAAATTCTGGAAGGCAGACTTGTAGCCTTGGAAGACTTGGTGGCCTCGGAGAATGAAGAAGAGGATGAAGAGGAGGAAGGGGAGGAACCAGCACCAGCTGTTGATTCTGATCCTGAATCCACTATTGATGATCCAGAGGACTGATCTAGTTAAACTTATTAGGGGCGGGTTGTGTCCCTACATTAGAAGTTTGAAAACCTATATTTTGATTTTGAAAGTATTGTACTCAAATCAGATTATTATCTATTGAAAACTATTACTTATTGCCAACAGTTGTGTTGATTTCTACATTACATGTTTGTTGTTTGTTGTATTGTTTACACATTTCACATTGGACTTTGATAACACTCTAACATTTCTTTTAACTAGGAAGATAATGTCGGGCGAGAACGTACAGATGACAGTTGCTGAGCTCAATGAGCTGATCAATAACAGGGTTGCGGAGGCAATCGCGAACTACGTTCAGACACACACTACAGGGCCACATGGTCCAACAGTGGGATTGGTGAACCCACAAGTGTGCACATTCAAGACGTTCTTGGACTGTAAGCCACATAACTTCAAAGGATCGGAGGGAGCCATTGGACTCCTTCGATGGATTGAGAAAGCGGAATCGGTATTTGAAATGTGTAACTGACCAGAGGAAAACAAGGTCAAATATACCACGGGTACGTTGGAGGGTCCAGCATTGACCTGGTGGAATTCAAATGTTCAAACTCTGGGATTGGGTGAGGCCAATGCCTTAACTTGGAATGGTTTCAAGACCTTACTGCAAGAGGAGTATTGTCCTCGCAGTGAAATGCAGAAACTAGAGGAGGAGTATTGGCACCTTAAGATGGAGGGGTCAAACATTGAGGAGTACACGACTCGGTCACATGAACTGGCCAGACTTCTACCTCACATGGCTACTCCAGCCAGTAAGTGGATAGAGAGGTACATAGGAGGATTGGTGCCTCAGATCCAGGGATTGGTTACATCTGCAAATCCCACAACGATTCAACAAGCTGTTCGTTTAGCGCACCAACTGACTGATCAGGCAGTGTTACAGGGAACTCTGCCTAAACGAACATCAGCTACTAAGGTAGGAGACCACAAAAGGAAGTGGGAAAGCAGCAACACCAAGAACTTTAACCAACAGCCGTTTCAACAGAACCGAAAGCAGGACTCACACAAGTCTTATCACAATTCGAACAGTGGTCAGCAGTCATCGTCATCAGGGGGTATATTGGTAAACACCCAAAGTGCAATAAGTGTGGATTTCATCATGCTGGGAATCAGTGTGATAAGTTTAAGTGCCAACGGTGTGGCAAAGTAGGGCATGCAGCTAAAGATTGCCGCGGAGAACTGCAAAACAATTCCAACAACCAGAATAACAACCAGAACAACGCACAGAAGGGTTGTTTCGAGTGTGGTAAGCTGGGGCACTTCAAAAAGGATTGCCCACAGCTAAAGAAAGGCGGGACTAATGATGCAAATGGCAACGGCAATGGAAATGGCAACGGCACCAATAACAACAACAACAACAATGGTGCTAGGGGTAGGGCAGGGCATTTGTGATTGGAGGACGTCAGGCACGGGAGGATCCCAACATTGTCACGGGTACATTCCTCTTAAATAATCACTATGCCTCTATGCTATTTGATACTGGTGCAGACCGGAGTTTTGTATCTAGTTCACTTTCTAAGTTGCTAAATGTTAGTCCTACTGCCTTAGAAAACCCATACACTGTAGAATTAGCTGATGGCAAGTTAATTGTAGTTGGACAAATCCTTAAAGGATGTATCCTTGATTTGATGGGTCAGACATTGGAAATTGATCTTATGCCTATCACTCTAGGCAGTTTTGATGTAGTCATTGGCATGGACTGGTTGTCTAAACACCAGGCTGTCATAGTATGCCATGAAAAGATCGTTCGTATACCTCTTCCGCATGGAGAGACATTGTATGTACAAGGCGAGAAGAGCAGTACGCCACTGCGTCTCTTATCTTGTATGAAAGCACACAAATGTCTGCGGAAAGGTCATACAGCAGTTATAGCACTTATAACTGAGAAGCCGGTAACTGAGAAGAAGATTGAAGACATTCCAGTAGTTTGTGAATTTCCTGAAGTATTTCCAGAAGATCTACCGGGATTACCGCCTATCAGACAGGTGGAATTTCGAATTGATCTTACACCAGATGCAGCACCGATAGCTAGGGCGCCTTATCGACTTGCACCTTCTGAGATGCAAGAGTTATCTACACAACTGCAAGAGTTGTTAGATAAGGGCTTTATACGACCTAGTTTTTCACCGTGGGGAGCTCCAGTATTATTTGTTAAGAAAAAGGACGGGACTTTCCGTATGTGTATCGATTACCGGGAACTGAACAAGGTTACCATCAAAAACCGGTATCCGTTACCTAGAATTGACGATCTGTTCGATCAGTTGCAAGGTTCGAGTTACTACTCGAAAATTGATCTCAGGTCTGGTTACCATCAACTCAGAGTACAGGAAGAAGATATCCCGAAGACAGCATTCTGAACGCGTTATGGCCATTATGAGTTCTTGGTCATGCCATTTGGGTTGACAAACGCTCCAGCTGTATTCATGGATCTCATGAATCGTGTTTGTAAACCTTATCTTGATAAGTTTGTCATTGTTTTCATTGATGACATTCTAATCTATTCCCAGACTGAGGAGGAGCATGCTGAACATCTCCGATTACTACTAGAGTTGTTGAAACAAGAACAACTGTACGTTAAGTTCTCGAAATGTGACTTCTGGATGCGAGAAGTTCAATTCTTGGGTCATATAGTTAATGAAAAGGGTATACATGTTGATCCAGCGAAAATTGAAGCGATTAAGAATTGGGAAGCTCCAAAGACCCCTACTGAGGTACGACAATTCCTTGGTTTGGCGGGTTATTACCGACGATTCATTGAGGGTTTCTCAAAGATCGCTCAACCACTTACAGCTCTTACGCACAAGGGAACGAAGTATAACTGGACGGATAAACAGGAAGCTGCATTCCAGTTATTGAAACAGAAACTCTGCAGTGCACCGATTCTGTCCTTACCGGAAGGGACAGAAGACTTTGTGGTGTATTGTGATGCATCTGCACAGGGTTTGGGATGTGTGTTGATGCAACGTGATAAAGTGATTGCTTACGCTTCAAGGCAACTACGACCACACGAAAAGAATTACACTACTCATGACTTGGAGTTAGGAGCAGTGGTTTTTGCTTTGAAGATTTGGAGGCATTACCTATATGGAACTAAGTGTACCATTTACACTGATCATAAGAGTTTGCAACATATCTTTGATCAGAAGGAGCTTAATATGAGACAGCGACGGTGGCTTGAGTTGTTGAACGACTACGAATGCGCGATTAAGTATCACCCGGGAAAAGCTAATGTGGTAGCTGATGCTTTAAGCAGAAAACACACATCAACAAGATGGGTTCGCGCACTTATGATGATGATACATACTGACTTACCTGACAAGGTACGCAGTGCTCAGCTGGGAGCCTTAGAAAAGGATAATTTGGTACATGAATCCTTACGGGGAATGGAAGAACAATTGGATGTTAAACCAGATGGAATTCGTTATTTCATTAATCGACTGTGGATACCTTTGTATGGAGGTTTGAGGGAACTCGTGATGGATGAAGCGCACAAGTCCAGATATTCAGTCCATCCGGGATCAGACAAGATGTATCATGACTTGAAGGCACTGTATTGGTGGCCTCACATGAAAGCCGACATTGCTAGGTATGTTAGCAAATGTTTTACTTGTTCGAAAATCAAAGTTGAATATCAGAAACCATCTGGTTTGCTGCAACAACCAGAAATACCAATGTGGAAATGGGAACAGATTTCGATGGACTTCATTACTAAGTTACCCCGTACACCGAGTGGTTGTGATACGATATGGGTAATTCTCGATCGATTAACGAAATCTGCACATTTCTTAGCAATCAAGGAAACCGACAAGATGGAGAAACTGACTCGTATTTACATCAAGGAAGTGGTAGCACGGCATGGCGTGCCAATTTCCATTATATCAGACCGGGATGCTCGATTTACTTCCAACTTATGGAAATCACTTCATAAGTCATTGGGAACTCGTTTGGATATGAGTACCGCATATCATCCACAGACCGATGGTCAAAGTGAACGTACGATTCAAACGCTCGAGGATATGTTACGAGCTTGTGTAATTGACTTTGGTGATAGTTGGGAAAACCACTTACCGTTGGTGGAATTCTCTTACAACAACAGTTATCATACAAGTATTCAGGCGGCACCGTTTGAAGCTTTGTATGGTCGTAAATGTCGTTCACCAGTTTGCTGGGCTGAAATTGGTGACAGTCAGATTACAGGTCCTGAATTAGTACACGAAACGACAGAGAAAATAGTTCAAATCCGGAACCGTATGGCAGCGGCTCGGGATCGACAGAAGAGTTACGCTGACAAACGTCGTAAACCATTGGAATTTCAAGTGGGAGACCGAGTTCTTCTAAAGGTATCACCTTGGAAAGGCGTGATACGATTCGGTAAGCGCGGAAAGCTTAGCCCTCGCTACGTAGGACCTTTTGAGATCCTGAAAAGGATTGGTCCGGTTGCGTATCAACTCAAACTACCGGATGAACTCAGTGGAGTTCATGTTTCAAACTTGAAGAAATGTCTTTCTGACGAGACATTGATTGTACCGTTGGAAGAAATACAAGTAGACGAGCAGTTACGATTCATTGAAGAACCAGCTGAAATCATGGACCGAGAGGTCAAACAACTTAAACAAAGCAAGATTCCGATAGTCAAAGTTCGTTGGAATTCAAGACGTGAACCTGAATTCACATGGGAAAGGGAAGATCAAATGATGAAGAAGTATCCTCATCTGTTCAAAACGACAACGGCAAACACTGTGAAGACACGTCAAATTTCGGGACGAAATTTCCTTCAACAAAGGGATGACGTGATGCTTCACACATCAACATTTCAGATTTTAAACGGTAAGCACAAACACTTTATACAATTGATTTTGTTACAAACATTTGTGCTACATTACATTTTATGTGCTACATTTCATATGTTACATGTTATGGTAGTACGTACATGATTGGTTTCAAATATTTACTATGTGCGAGGTTACATAATACAAACAGTTACAAATACTCACTATGTGCGAGGTTACATAGCACAGTATGATCAAACACAAACATACACAGTTGGGTGTACTAACTAGTGTATACGCAAACAGTTACAGAGAATGATCACACTTAGGTGTGTTGTTGAAAACATTGGGTTTTGTGTGTGAGCACACAGAATGATCAGACATCACACTAACACGCACAATCTAAACTCGCAAGTAGTGTCTTAACTACTTCTAACATTTAACAATTTTCGGGACGAAAATTCCTTCAACAAAGTGATGATGTGACAATCCGTCAATTCGCGGTTAATCCCGTTAACCAGAAACTAACTGGAATGAAGTGAGATCATAAAAAAATCAAACTAGAGGGGTTTTAACTGATCAAAAGCAGTCTTAGAATGTTAAAACTTCAAGGGTTAAGGTTGCATTTCAATAAAAGTCTCAATTTTGACTTTAAGAGTCAAAATTCGGCCATAGTTGCAAACAAAAATGCTAAATTCGTGTTAATTTGGTGTTAATAACCGAATTAAACTCTCTAGCAACTCATTATGGTGATGATTAATGGTTAATCATCCGTTATCAGTACATGATTGGTCGAATTAAAACCAATAATCACTCACAAGTCGTAACCGTCATTGGGGGAAGTAAAATGGATACAATTCGTGTAATAGAACCACAATTGCACCCACAGAACTCATAATCGGCTTCATTAGGATCCAGTGCACACAAGAATTCGAAGAGGAAGTTACAGGAAGAAGGAGTCGATCTAGAGCCAAGTCGAAAATCAAATCCATAGTCGATCTCGTTCAATTGATCATCAAATCAAGTAAGAGATCCTTCATACACTTTCTAAAAATGCCGATAAAGCTAATCCCCATGTTAATGTGAAGTTGTAATATCAAATGATCCAAGATTGAATTCTAGGGTTCATCATGAATACGGTTTTGGGGATTTCCAATGAAAGGATTTTGAAAGTTCAATTGATTTATACAGTGAGTTTCGCGATAACATATTAAGAGAAAATCCTATATCAATTTCATATCACACATTCGAATTAATCGATTTCAATAACTAGGGTTCATATAAGAAACGGTTTTGGGGGTTGTTGATCAAACAAGTTTAAGAATCAAATTAATATGCATGGATAGTTTCAGAAACCTCCGACTATGCTAATTGATATGTTAATTTCGTGATGCCAACACGAATTAAAGGAATTCTAATTCTAGGTTTTACTTCATAAACTCAATTGGGGGATTTCGAGAGGATAAGGTTAAGAACTCAATTAAATGGTAGCTATAGTTTCAGAATATGCCGATTGAGAATAAGCATATGCGGAATTCGTGTAACATCATTGAATTAATAAGGTTCTAGTTCTAGGGTTCTTGATAGAAAAACGTTTTGGGGATTTCGGCTTAAATAGAGTTTATGTTCAAATTAAATTATACAGATGGGTTCGGTTTAGTCTAGGGATGAAAAACCCTTTGATTTCGGATACTAACATGTTCGAATTCGACTCAATTGAATGTAGGATTTAGTTACTCGAATTCGGTTTTGTTCGGGACTAATTTGTAGTAATTAATCGAACCTTTGGATAAATTAAAAGCATAGTTATGTTCGGTTGGGTCTCCAGAAACATAGCCCCATGATTTCAGAGTTGATCGAGTTCGAATTTCGGGTTATTGAAGCTTGGTTGGTTTCGGTTATGGTTTAACAAATGGGAACTGGGCCGTTTGGGCTTAAAACAATTAAGCACCATGATCTGTCAATAAAAATTGAACAGATTAGATGGTAGGAAGGGTGTGTTTAGAGTTGGAGGTCACGGGTTCGAACCCGGCCCCAACAGTTTTTTGGATTTTAATGTTGTTTTTGGTATCTTGGTCATAACTTCTTCATTTTAATTTCGATTGGATCCTTTCGAATTGTGTTGGAACCGTAACGGAATTCCGAACGTATTAGAATAATAAAATTCGCATTTTAGATCGAAAACGTAATCGCGTATAATTACGTTTATTTAAATAAAATCATATATGGTTTTATTTAAACGATTTCAAAGGTACGCGTACATACGTATGCATATTCCTAACACTCTAACATACGTGTGTTGACAGTATGTGATTTCAAGCATAAAGCGACATTCCGAATAACACTAGGTTATTGTTAAAACACAGGTTCTTCGTAGGAGGACTTTCTACGCGAGTTCACGTGTGATTGATCATTCTGCTACAATCAAAGGTGCGTACACGGCCCCTTTCTTATTTTAACTGTTTTGGGGGAGAAAACATGTGCAAACAAAGCTTTTAGATACATATCACTTGCATGAGTTAGCTGTTTACATTAAGTGCGAACATAGCATTACAAGTCCTTACATATCGAACCTTTTAGTTTGCCGTAGTGCAAAGCGTGGTAGTTGGAAATAGATCTATTAGGTTTGACAAACCTCACTTGGTAGATAGGATCTACGCAAGTGTTTGACTAACCAATTCACATTACTATTGTTTCTGCTAGACAATAGTGGAAAGGCAAAACATGCGTTAGCATGCAACAGTTAGCTTCGGTGTCGACCACTTATGTAAATAGTATAAATGACTAGCTATCATGACTATGCATGTGTGATTATGTTATCTGCAAACATTATATTCTAACTGTTGTTTTAAACATTATGAATGCTTAAACCTGTGTAATGCACCAACCTTTGTGTTGACTTGATTTACATGTTTTCTCAGGACGCTAAGGTACACAAGCAAGCAAGCATGGACTAGGAGATCGAGTCGCATGCACATTTTACTTTTCAGTTATTTGGATTTAGAACATTTGAAACTTTGCATTGTAATTTACAGTTTTCAAACTGTTATGCTTGTTTATGTTTTAAAAACGTTTCCGCAACGCTAGAACTTTGATATTACAGATTTAGACCAAAGTATGTTTTGAAAATCATATCGAGGTCTTCGTTATGTCTAATGATCTGAGATCCTGGTTTGTCACGTCCCAAACGGTATGATTCCGTTAGTTGAAAATTGGGGGTGTGACAGCGTTGTTGACTGCTTGGTTAGGTGTCATCCGGCAGTGTTGGACCCAATCGCCCTTTCTTCCACATCCCGTGCATTGCTTGCAGGGAGTGTTAGCAATATGATGATACTGACACTTGGCACACAGAGGAAACGTGCCAGTATAGGGTTTGCGGTTAGGGTTTTGTGGTGCTGCTGCTACTTGTTGAAGAGGTGTGGCCACCGTGTAGTTTTGATGGTCTTCTGTTTCTTCTTCTGATGGTGGTGGGGTTTCTTTGAAGACTCAGCTTTGTTCTTGCTGGGCTCAGCCTCCTTCTTTAGAACTCCAGAGGCTACCATAAGGTCAGTGAGTTTCCCAGACAATCTCACTGCAGACTCGACAGTGGAAGGGTTGGCTGCAACAACCATGCCCTGAATGCAGACGGGAAGTCCGCCTACATATCTGTCTATCCTCTTCTCAAAAGTTGGTACCATGTCTGGCACCAAAGCAACTAACTCGTGGTAACGAGTAGTGTACCCCATGTGATCAGCCCCCTTCATCACATGGTTGGATAGTTCAACCTCCAGTTTCTGCAACTCGTTCTTAGGGCAGAATTATGTTCTCAGCAACGTCTTGAAGTCTTCCCATGGCATGGCCATAGCTTCCTCTCTTCCTCGGGCATTGATCTGACCGTTCCACCAGGTCAGAGCCCGTTTGTTGAATGTTCCAGATGAGTAGCGGACCTTGTGGTGTTCTGGACAGCTGCAGAGGTCCAGGGTTGTCTCGATCTTCTCAATCCATTGGATTAATCCAACGGCTCCTTCAGACCCGCTAAAGCTGGGTGGTTTACATCCTACAAAGGATTTGTAGGAGTAATGCGATGAACCTCCAGTATTACCACTGGCTTCTCCTGATGAGTTGCTAGTGTTGTTGATTTCATTGCGGAGATGAAGGAGCATCTTCGGTATTGCTTCTTTCATTTGATTGGTCTTCTGGCTACTCAGTAACGTCACCAGAGCGATAGTTGCAGGATCCAAAGTAGGTGTCGTGCCTGAGCCAGATGGTTGAGTGATCAGAGGAGGAGGAGGAGGTGGTGGTGGTGAATCATTTGGTGACAGTGTGGAGGAGTGTGGAGCCAAGTCTTGTGGTGGTAGAGGTAACAAGGAAGGTTGTCTTCTCGGCGGCATTCTGATCATAACCAATAAAGTTATCGGTTAGTGCAATGATCAAATACAGAAGACAGTATGCAAGAAATTCCTAAGTCCTGTTTTCTCTACATGCAGGGTCCCTAGGTTATAGTCTAGGCCAAACCATTTAAATAAGTGACCTATATTTCTCTATAACCATGGCTCTGATACCAATATGTCACACCCCGAGCCGGCGGGGTTGGATCGGAGTCCCCGTCGGGCGGAAGGTTCTCGGGGCGCGATATCGTGAGTGATAATCAAAGTGATCAGATTGTTTACATTGCACATGATATAAATGAGAAATGCTAAATAGAATAGAATTACAAAGTTAAATTACATCCGTATCGTTCATAATTTAACCATGTAAATCTATCATAAACATCATAAAGTAACTATCTTGTAACTATACAAGATATACAAAATAATTGTATAGTGATGTTTCCAAAAATATACAGGTCCAAAAATACTAAGTCTTCTATCTGAAGTCCTAGTACAAAAGCATAAGCTTCCTAGTTGACATGTTCGTCACCTGAGAAGTCATGCAAAAATAAAATCAACACATGGTTGGTGAGTTCATATATTTTAAAGTTTGAAAAATGATTTGTAAACCTCTTCTGGTAAAGACCTTAACCTCATTAACTCCACATGTAATATCCGAATCGGTATGCTTATATATAGGGCATATGTAGGGTCGAACTTACCGCCCGCCCAGCCACCGTCCCACCACATACTAATCTGTATATGACACTGTTGTTAATGATAGTTAAGCATTTTTACCCTTCTCATTAACCCAACAAAAAGATCCTTCTGTTCTTTGTACCTGTAATTACAATCATTTGAAATCCATGTTGATTTCATAAGTTCATCACACAATATGACCAACCACAGCAATTGTAGAAACAGTTATAAATGCTTAATTAAATAAATAAATAAACATTTAATAAAATCTAAGTCCTAATGATTGGGCCTTGGTCAACTCGAGTAGACTAGTCAGTCAATCAAGGTACTTAGTAGTTAGGGAATTCTATAAATATCATCAAACATATGACTTACAAATCAAACGGTCTAGCCAGGACTTCTTGAAATGTAGGGTTTTTGTTTCGTTCTTGATTCGTTTTGTTTCGTTGGCATATGTTATGTTTGATATTTCCCAGACTTTCCCCTGAAAATGATTTATTGATTTGTCTGATTCTGTCACAAGATATACTTGATTCGTTGATCATGGAATACTAGATTCGTTGATCAAATGTACTCTTGGTTCGTTGTTCATCAAACCCTTGATTTGTTGAACATCGAATATTAGCTTTTCAAAGATAGTTTCGTTTGATTCGTTGAACTTCCCCACTTGTTTTGTCAAAATAGTTTCGTTTGATTCGTTGAACTCACACACTTGATTTGTCAAAATGTTTTGTTTGATTCATTGAAATCACCCACTTGATTCGTCAAAATGTTTTGTTTGATTCATTGAAATCACCCACTTGATTCGTCAAAATGTTTTGTTTGATTCGTTGAAATGACACACTTGCTTCATCAAAATGTTTCGTTTGGTTTGTTGAAATGTTTAGTTTAACCCAATTATCCACTTAAATTATAAGTAGATAAATTTAGTAAAAACCTGCATAAAATTTACCTAGACATGATCTAGGTTAACAATTCACATATAAAACATATGTTAAATAAAGCATTTAAGTAAACAATTTAAATAAACAGTTTACGCATGCTTCTCAGCCCCGCGTTTTAAAACAAAATGTTAGAAAAGGGGCAATGAACTCACCTGTGTTGATGTCTAATGTACTACCACAGAATGCGCACTCTTGTTTGTAAGCTAAGTATCTTCAGTTCCTGAGTTGTTTTATAAGAGTTTGAATACTATAAGTACGCGTATTAGTAGTCGTATCTAAGGCTTGGTCTCGGTGTGTGTAACTAAGGGTCCTAATTTATTAAGTGCTTATATGATTTCCCCTATTTGATCTAGTTCAAATACCCATTCATAACCCAAATCCCATAGTTAATTATAGAAACTTACATTTAAATTTTCACAAAATTTGGGCAGAGTTTCCTTTGTTTTCTGTTAAAAAAACCAGACAATTACATTGTCCATTTACAACAAATTCCCAACAAGATAATCATAATAAATTTTTTTGTAAAACATTTATATATAAAGCATCATTATTCTAATTTACTTAAGTCTACTAATTAATTTCTTTAGTAAAGTACCATTAACCTATTTAAATTAACATGTAACATGTGATGGGCTTAAATTATGCTTGTTAAGCCCAATGAAGCCCCCTGTTGATCTTTATTGGATTAAATTTCCATGATATAATCACTTCTAGATCTTTTAGTTCTTTGTTTTGCTCCCAATTGTTCAATGAAAATCCCAAGGTATTCCACTAATTAAAATGAGTGTAACTCTTAGGTTGCATCGTTAAAGTTCAAAGAAACGCTTTGTTATAAAATTGTAACTAACCTATGATTATTAGGTTAGTCTTAGTAAACTTTTCCTATGCCCATATGATTTTCCCATGTTGTTCCATTGCCCACACATATCCCATGCACACACCCATACTTAAATTCATCCATGCATGCCCCTTATATGATCAACTTCTCATGCGAAGCTTAATTTAGTGGCCAACTAACCATTTCCTAAGTCATTAACACTAGTTTCGTTTATCCTAGAACCATATTAACCTCATTTGACCACACCTAGGTTCGACATTTTGTCTAGGGCAGCGAACCTATGGCCACATCCCTAAGGTTCGGCTGTCCAATGCTAGGTTCGTGTAGGGTTTGCCGATACAAGGTTCGCCCAACAAATTGGTTCGTGACCATCAAGGGTTCGTCCACAAGGTGTAGGTTAGGTTGATATATGGTTCGGCTGCATGGTGGTTACAGGTTCGTTGCAGAAAGGTTCAGGTTCGTTGCAGTCGAGGGTTCGGCCAATGTCAGTAGGGTTCGGCCCAACAAGGTTCGCTTGACACATAAGGGTTCGTGAATCAGGTTTCGGTGCAGGTGTAGCGCAGGTTCGTTGCAGCAACTCCCCATGCTGGTGCAGGGTTCGTTGCAGGTCAGCAGTAGGTTCATTGCAGACTCAAAGGTTCGGCTCTATCCCTTGGAAGGTTCGGCCACTGGAAACGAACCTGTAGCAGCTCTCAACCTCACGAACCTGTAATACGAATCCCATTTCGACCCTAACCTGTTACAGTTTAGTTTTCAATGTGTCTAGGTTGTTCCTATGTATATATATCTATGTGTTTTGTGAGTGCTTAGACCGATTAAAACATCAAATAAGAAGGGTTTCGTGACACCCATGCTTAAGCCGAATTTAAACTCAAATATTACCTCAAATTCAGTGGATGAATGTCTACAAATCTTGTACTTCTGTGATCTACACACCGAGAGGATCGTATTGACTCCACGAACACTCGAATCCGTTAAGAAATGGTTGAGATCTTCTAGAGAGAAGGTGGAGATATATTTTCTAGAGAGAGAAGGGGGATGGACGAAAATGGGGTGAGGAAATGGGTCTTGGTGGTGGTTGTTGGGTCATAAATGACCCCATTAATGGGTGGAAACACCCGGTCGTTCGGTCTCGTTCGGGTTTGCGTAAAATGCCGGTTCGCATGGTCTTGCCGCGAAACGACTCGATTTATAAAATAGGATTTATAAATTTATTCTAAGTTGTGATTCCTAATAAATTAACTAATATCTTCTATTTATTTTTTAAAATATTAATTTATATTTAAATCGAAACGTACGGTCGTCGCGCGTAGTCGTTTGAATCATCACTCGTACGAACATGACGATAACTATACTTTTCAATCTTGTTTTCTAATTATCGGATATCATTCAGAACGTTAAACTGTCAGATTTATTCGTACAGATCGTCACCTATACGAATAACCCATCAATTTAGCATCCACATAACAACATCCTTGTATTTTGTTATGTAAAGCCTCACATACGTTTATACATAATAAAATCCTATCACATAATCACATGATGGTTCTGTGTTGCCAGATAATTATCTGACTCAAAAACCATTGTTCTGAACTTTGCTTCTGTTAAATGTTTATAAACTTGTTGTTTGATAACACAAAATGATAATGACAACTGATATGAATATGAAATGTACTGAAATGTATATGGTTCGTACATGTTTACTGTTCATGTCACTGTTTAAGATCACTGTTCCGGTGATGGTTTCGGCACTGATGTTACATGGAGTAAGTTACAAAGACATGGCAGTTCAATTTCAAACAATTGCTAGGATGTGTTATACTTTGGGTATTCATTCTGGATGTAACTCGGGAGATGTTAATTATTTGTATGTTGAGCTGATGAAAGTACAAAAAGAAATAGATGATAGAGATGCCAAGCTGGAAGCTGAAAGGTTATCTAAGATTCCAAGGTCTGTTGTAATTCGTGCTGCTAATAATGTTTGTGGAGAAACAAGTGGAGTTCAAAGTGAAGACTGAAGACAGAGATTGAAGATTTTGGAAGCAACTATTAAGGGGGAGTTTGTTAGTACATGTTTGTAATAGGTTGCTTATCAAAATATGTAAATTATAGATAGTTTAGTGGAGGTTTGGCTGAGGTTCGTCTGGCCCATGAACCTAGTAGGTTTGTTTGTATAGGTTCGTCCAACGAATCTCAAAGTTCGGCTGGCGAACCTATTGGTTCGGCTAGGCTAGGTTCGTCTGACAGTTTGTTTATATTGGAGGTTGTCTAGATTTGTTAAAAACTTCTTGAAAAACCTCTGAGTGATTCTCTCTGTGTGAGAAAGAACTGTGTGTTCTTATATTTCATTGTAATCAGTTGATCTTGATTAATGAAATGGAGATTATATAAATGTTTGTTTCTTCTTTGACTCATATAGATCAAATATAGATTCCGCATATATTTGATTGTTAATAGGATTCCGTTTGACGATCGAGAGCAATTATACATGATTCCGTTCAAATGGGGGCCTAGATATACAACTTTGGTCCTCCACTTCCCCTGGCCAATAAAATGTATTCGGTTTTATTTAAACTCGCAAACCCATTTAACCTGTTAAGAATACAGGTTTTAGGGATGGCAGAAAAACACATACCCTGTGGGAAAACCCAAAGCCCGAAACTTTAGGGCCGGGTATTGGCCCGAATATTAATGTTTGGGACCGGGTATGGGACTGGGTATGGAATCAAAAAAAATATTTTTCGGGTTCGGGTACGGGTATGGGATTAAGGAATACCCGGCCTACTTACCCGAAGTAATACCCGTAATATTTTGTTAATATTTTTTAATTTCCTTTTCTAAAACATAAATCTTTTAATGAAACATCGTAACAAATTATAACTTTTATCTTATTATTTTATTTTATATTTAAAAATTAATCCTATTGTTTTGAATATGTAATTTCAGTTTGAATATAAAATTAGTAGTCTATGGTAGCATCTTTTAATAGTTATATGTTATGATATTTATATTTAATTTGTTTATATTTTATGGTGTTGATCTTATATGTATGATTCTAATTTATTTTTGCAATTAAACAATAAAATGACATAAAATTAATACTATACAAATATACTCGGAAAATCACAAATTTTTTTTAATAAACTAAAGGGTATACCCGATACCTGTGGGTATGCCCGATACCCAATGGGTAATTATCCTATAGATATCCGATGGGTAATTATCCTATAGATACCCGATGGGTAATGGGTCGGGTATGAGATACATTTTTACAATCAGGTATGAGACTGAGATCAGCAATACCCTACCCGAACCCGGTCCATTGCCATTCCTAACAGGTTTATAACTTTAGTACTAGCTTTGGACCCGTGTAGCACACAGGATTTATTAGAAGTAAATTTATAATTTTTTATTAATTTATTTTTTTTAAATTAATAACATTATTATATATAATGAATTTACATTAAAAGAAGTATTGTATATATATTATACTTTTAAATTTAGTGGGCACCATTGATGATATACATATATTATTTAAATTGATATATGTTATATATTAAATTTTTTAGGTTTCTGACAAATGTATTGAGTTTTTGAAAAATTACAATTGGGTGAAATATTTCTATTTTTTTACTGCATATTTGTGAGGAATTTGTATTATTTTATTTTTTAAAGATAAATTTATATATAGAGTTTGTGAGAACATATTAGACTTTGTTATCCAACTTATGCTTCTGCAAATAATATAATATACCAGTTTTTTAGAGTGTAGTGTTACAATCCGCAACAACGTACGTTTTGAATAAACATATATTAAATCAAAAAATATATACATTTTGTCTTCGTTTATTTTTTTATACGGTTTTTAAAAAAACGTTATTATAAATTTTAATTTTTTTAATGTAATAAATGCAGAAGTTTAAATGTCACATTTAAATAAAAAAAGAATACTTGTACACGCCTTCTAAAAATTTGTACCTAAAAATTAAAATGACACATTGATTTTTTGTATGTCAAACGTAGTACCCAAAAATTTAATTTGAAGTGTTTGTGTTTGTATTTGAGGCAATGTAAGCTTAATCACTTGTACATTGAATTTACAAGCAAGAATTCCCTTTAGTCTCTGTCTATTGAATTGAATAAACAATAAAAACAAACCAATAATAAGCTTTAAAACTATTGAATAAGAAACCATGTGTGATATAAGATAACATCAATACATAATCAAATATTCAATAAACTTACAAATGCCCTATTTATTATACAACATCAAAGAATCGGATCAATCAAATCACTCAAATGTGTAGGAATTAAACAAATAAACAACTTAAACATTCAGAGAATGTTAACAACTCTTGCTTCCCATCACTCCATAAGTAGTTTTTACCAGCCTGCAGGTGTTGTATAATATATTTTTCAGAATCCACCCGAGGGATTTGCAATGAAAATCGGTCATTAGTATAGATTAAAGATTGACTTGAAAAGATGATGATGAGCATAGAATTTTCTTGGGCATTATGCGTAAGTTTTTTAATCAAGAACTAAAAGTTTTAAAAGAAAACACATTAAATATCAGTTGATTAAAAATATACATAACCTCAACAGGAACTGTTCGGTATCCAGCAACAGTTCCAAATGATTGAACAAAAAGAAAATCCAACGAATCCAACTTTTTTACACTTGAAAACAGGAAACCTAAGCGAACTACCTCCTAACTACAATCTTTTCACTTTCAAACCGTCTGAGCATGATGTCAACATTATTGCCATCTTCATTGTTTTGCTGATAAATATATAATCCAGACTGGTAAAACATTACTCAGCAATCAAGGAACATAGTTTTGTTAATTAAATCTCTACTATTCTAGTTTAACAATATCACTATTTTCTATTTCTCAAACAATTGACATCAGAATCAGTTTCCAAATTACCAGAAAGTATATTAAAAAAAGCTTATTTATTTTTGTCCTAATACAATCATCTTTTTCTAGATGCAATATGTTGACCTCTTATCATCTCTTTCCTATATGAGATTCAAGATTTTGATGCTCCATGATACAAATTCATCTAAAGAACAAATCACACAATATTGTATGCCTAATTTTTATTAAATATAATTCATAAGGAAAATGACACAAAAGCTGCAATTTGAAGCAAAAAATATTGAATTAACAGGGGAAGATTAAAGTTTTAATTTACAGCAAAACATACAGAATTAACAGGTGCAGAGTAATGATAACATATGCAGCAGTTTCAATTCTTCCAATCACATATATAATAGCTCTACTAACAATTGATTTCAAAAGTAAAAACGCTCCAGAAATACACCTCCGTCAAGTTAATCTCATTTTGATCTGTTATCAATTTAAGATTACCATCGCCATTAACCGTACGCAGATCATTCGCTCTCTCCATCGCTTTTCGAACAGCTGAATCCAAATCCTCACGCAACACCATCCCTCCCATTATCAACTCCATTTCTGGCAGCTTTTCTTGCAAATGTCGCTTCCGAAGAGCCTTTGAAGCATGTTTTATGGCTTGAATCGCAATTTCTTCCTCTGACCTAAAAAACAAAATCAATCAAATTAACCATCATTTAAGAAACATAGTGAATTACAAAACAAAGTTGATCAAAAAAATCCTAAAGAAACAGTAGATTACATGGTAATGATGATGATGTTGATGATTAGATAAAGAACATTATCGGAGCAATTGATTCAAATTGAGGATTTAGGGTTTTGAGTTAAATCTAAGAAGGTTGGGGGAGACGTAGCGGTCAGTATAAAGTTCTAATCTACTGTATGCGAATATGTTTCTGATGATTTTGATTGAAGATGTTTCTGAATAAAACCCTACAGTTAATGGGAAAATAAATCTTCAAAAAGCAGATGAATCTTACAGCACAAATCAAAGGAGGCCTTGATTGCTTCAACAGCACGGTGTATTTTTTCAAGAAATGGGCTCGAATCTTCATATATGTTTTTCCTTCAAGGTCTAAAGTACCAAATTGAAAATAATAAGTAAAGAAATAATCAGACATAATAAAATAATAGTGTATCACATGTTCATCTAAATAAATAAATGCATAGTTAGTAGTTACACATCAGGGATCATGAGATAAGAGCATAGCATACATTAAATGCACTGCTAACTTAAAAAAAAGTAATATGTTAATTGCTATCGACCAAAATTACCATATTGATCGGCTTCTTTCAGCTTCTCCTTGATTTGCTTTGACAACTCAAGAATCTCAGGTGTCTGTAATTTCACAAATAAACAAATTAGATGGTAATTTGAAATAGATAAAAGAATTGAACATTATAAGTTAAAAATTTCTTTGTAGTTTGAAAACAATAAATTGACATATGAATAATCTAACTATTAGATTAGTAACCAAAAGATCATCACCAACAATATGTGCTTTATCACCTGAATCACAAAGTGGGTTAAATCAACAATATCAATCTTATATATTTACAAAACAAAATTAAGAAAAATTAACCATTCTTGACTATTGTTTTCAGCACAAAAAGGTATCCATCAAATTCATCATAATCTTAACATACAAATTCAATTAAACTCATCACACGGTTCCAAAAAAAATAACACTTGATTGTTGATCAGTCTGCTTGATCTTCTAATTGGTGTTAGCATCACTTCATCTTCCTACATAACCAAACAAACAAAATGAACCAAAACATAATATGATATTTGTTCTTGAGTTTACTCACGTTCTTAATGGGGATTCTTTTAAGTGTAGTGAACCTTCCATAAGAAGAACCCATTCAGAAATCTGATGAAGAAAATGCCAATGACTATCTTTTGTTTTTTCTTGTTCTCTTCTTGTGTAATATCATCAGCAACACGAACGGTGGCGGGTTTTATGGCATTTGAGTTTCTTTTCTTCATGTATAAAATAGCAGAAACAGCGAGTAGAACCATGGAAACTCCTGCTAGACAGATTTTATTGAGTGATTTGGTGAACACTCAGATCATGATTTCAGATTTATCATTGGAATCTCCTGCATTAGACGCGATTTCAAGATCGTTCATCGCCATTTCTGATCGAGATTTGTACGTGGGTTCAGATTTACTCAAAGACCCATCTTCAAGATTAGATTTTGTCTCCACTAAACCACCAATAATGTGTATTATTATTACATACATGGCACTAGAATTAGTGATATTTAGTGTGACACGTGGCACAACAGTCCAAACACACACAACAAACTGATAATTCGAGGAATTATCGTAAAACGCTCACACGTGTCTTGAATAACGAACGTTGGTGAAATAAGCGAACCACAACCCATTTTCACAACACTTAGGCTCCAGGGAACCTAAAACCAGTGAAGCGATGTTTATAAGTCTCAAAACGATGATCGTAATCGTGAAATACGCGCAAAATGAGCCAAAACAATGAAAATGGGCCTATTGGGCTTGTCCAAAGGCCCAGGCGTTACACCCGGACCCAACCACCCACCCTTGGCGATGCGTGCGAGGCAGGAGGAGCGCCTCGGATGCCGGCTCATCCGCGCGCTATGCCCGGATTCGGTGTCGCCCGCTAGGCGATGCGCCTGGCAGCATAAAATTGCAGAAAAATCTTTTTGAGAACCACAAAGCCATCATTTCCTACTACTATCATTTCTTTTAATCCCAGACGCAATCCCTCGGCTTAAACCTTCCCAAGACACCTGCTACACTCACCTTCAACCTCTAGAAAGCCATTTGAACTCTTGGGAAGCCATTGTTGAAGAAGGAAAAGCTTGGAGGAGGCTTAGGAGGTTGTCAACCATCACCACCACCACCATTGCAGCTCGAAAACCATCAAGGACGACCTATGGAGCTACCATCTTGACAAACCAGCTCATATATCTGCATCTAGGAGCTCATTAAGGTAGCCTCCATGTTCATTTTGGTCCTAGAGCACCTCTAAACACACATGCAATTCTTTAAGGCCACATGCACACACATGACCCACACATGCACAAATTTTTGGTGTTATAGATCTGTGATTTAAGATCTTGTTACTGATTTGGTGATGTGGGAACCATCCATGACGATTTTGTTTTGATTTGCTAGTTGTTTTACTCAAAATGTTGAAAAGGATAACCTATGGCTACATGCATGTATGATCCATGATGATCTTAGCAATCTTTAATATTTGAATGTGATTATTGATGATATTGGGAGTAATTTACTAGATCTATCATAATAATTATGGTCAAAAATGTTGAATAAGGAATATTTCTAAAAATAGTAACTTTAACGATGCAAGACCTTGTTATATGGCCAAATATGGACATGCATGTGCTGTAATATGTTAATTTGTGATTAAAATGGTGATTTCTGGGTATTGATTTGATAAAACGGTTATATAATATGATTTACCTCATTATTGCTATAAATAGTAACTTTTAAGTTACAATTGCTCAATGAATGATGAACTTGGTGGTGTTGGTTTTAACATGATTATTTGAGTTGATATGATGATAATATGAATTATGGATGCTTTAGAATCATTAAAATAGAAGTTTAACATAAGTTACTATAAATAGTAACTTTATTTCAAGAAACCGATGAAAAACAACGTGTTAGTTGTAACAAGCGTAATGACCATTGGAAACTAGGATGTTGATGTTTGACAAGTTTGATTATTAGACTTAGTGAAATACGTTTATTTTTACGACTTACTATAAATAACAACTTTTTAAACAAGAAACGTTACTATTTGACTAAGTGTAACCATGTGCTATGTGATAACATATTTATATAGGTTAACTATGCATGCTAGAATAAATGAAAAGTAATCTCTTGCATGACTTGCTTAATAATGGAAACTTGACTAAAATGAAACTTTCCTAAAATGGAAACTTACTATAAATAGTAAGTTATCCCACATATGCATATTATGTGCTCACACACATCACGCGACACTAACCGCACGTTAAACGATCACTTGAACCAAACATGTCACCAACAGGTCGTTAGGTCAAACACGGTCAACGCGACCCACATAACAACTTGGAGTTGTTTGGACACGAATACGGTCCTGTGAGACTCACATGAATGTAAACACAATCTTATAACGCCTATGGGATATAGGTAACAGCTAAGAGGCGCACGAAACCGTTCACGTTAAGAACGCACTACTAAACTCAGGTTAGTTTACAGCCCCACTTTTACTATTAACTGATTTGTTGAACTCTTGGGGTGAAAATACTATGCAACTGTTTTAGATATATGACTGGTATGTTGTAAAACTATTTTGAGTGTAACTATTATTGCAACAAGTCCTCATATACCCTTAATGTTAGTTGTGTAACAAACGAGTCATTATTACGTAGTACTACTGGGTTTGACTAGCCCCACTTGGCAACAACATTGACTAGAGGTCATAACGAGTGTAATATCGATGTTGACACTGGGTTCAACGATGACCGGGGAGGCAAAGGAAACAGTCGAGTTTCGGTAAGATGAACTGACACACTCCGGATCGTGGATCCAACAAACAAACTTAGCATACCCAGTATATGTCTGTATTACTGTTTTATTACTGTCTAAACCTGTGAACTCACCAACTTTATTGTTGACACGTTTTCGCATGTATTCTCAAGTAATTGATGATTACAAGCTAGGATGCACTAGAGGATACACAAGAGAGTCTCATGCATTTAGACTCTAGTCCTAGGCTTACATTTTGATTTTGTGATTGAAACAATATTAACCATGTAGTGTCTGATACATTTTTCATTTCCGCTGCAAATAATTTACGTTTAATCCGCTGCTTTAAACATTAAACTTTTCCGCTACATATTTATGAAAATTTGACCGGTTGTAATACTGTTTGTTTGTGCAACTCATATAGAGTCGTTCTATATGACCAAGAGCTATGATTCCTGGCCACGTCACACCCGCGCGGTCTGACACTGCACGTGAGAATTTGGGGGTGTGACATATTTTGTCTCCACTAAACCACCATCATCAGTTTGAATTTCATTTGGATGTTCATTCACAACCTCATCTGCTAAATTCATGTCATCATCATATTCCATGTCTGCAAAAACTTCTTCATTAAAATGCTAATTAAAAATAGACAAAATTGAACATCAAATGATTACCATGGTTCAATAGGATGCAATTCAATTGATTTAATCATTTTCTATCTTAAAGCAGGCTTCTTCTATAAAAAAATGGAACAAAAACCTCGCATTAATGTTTTGTATTTTGAAAAGAATTGAGATAAACAAAAAATACTCTCCGGTGAAGGGCAACCCACCTTTCACCCATCATCTAGTTATCTTCGTATAGTAAATTTCTTGAAATCCAAGGCTCAACCGGTGAAAAAACATTTAATCAAACACCTTGAATGCACTCCTCCCCACACGAACAACGGTGTAAACAATCAGTCTTTCAAAAAAGGTAGAATTGATCAACTGTACCTACAAATTGGTTATGTTGATTTGTAAAAAAAATTCTTCAAACATGAAACAAAAAACATCATTCACTAATTTCCCAATACAAACACTTATAAAGGTACCTGATTGGCATTGTTTTGCAAATATCTTCAATTAAACAGACTGTTCTTGTCTCTCTTGAGATGTGACTTGCTCTTTAGACCCTCATGTGGATTGTATTTATCTAAAAGAAAACAAAATTTTAAATTGTGGGCTTTTCTAAAACATTTTCACTTAGCCATGTAAACATGATCTCTTCTGCCATATCTTGTTTCTGGTAAGATTTTTTCGATCACCACAATCAATATCATTATCTTTTCCTGATGTTGGTAGATTATAATTAAGCACCAAGAGCTTATTGCTAGTTTTTCCCAGGTCGTTAAGTTCGTCTTGTGTTGGTCCCATTGTAGAATTTTGTTCAACTTCATCAGAATACACTTGCTCGCTTGCAGGGCATTTGAAATCATCCCAATTGTCTGTCTGAACCTGTCAAATTGAACTTGATTCAAATCAGAAACATTAAGTATCATAGAATTGATTGTAACTGGATTAATGTGCTTAATATTAACAGATGTGTTGTCATATTGCAGGCTTCTTTCCCACTGTCTCCCTGGCATCATGACATCCTGTTTTTTGTACAATCTATAAATTACATATATGTTATTTTTAGTTTACCACACCTGGCTCTGGATTATACTACCCGAAAAAAATCCCTTTTATATCCTGCGACACAATTTATGTCAAGATATACCTACCCCAATATTGAGAGCCTATAAGACATGCCAATGTGGATCAAAGCAATCACAATGATTTCAATTGAATCAGAAGTTGTGTTATTTAAAACCGAAAACCTCCTAAATAACTTTATTCAACAAAATCATAAAAACTAATACATTTCATGAATAAAAAGCATTCAATATGAACTCGTTTTTACACGCACACGAAACATGAGTAACCTCTTTTTTAACATGTGTGACCTGCACGAAAACATGAATAAGTTTCAATTATTCTTGAGCACTCAACTAATCCGGTTGTAACATTTAGAGTATAGAAATTGAATGAAAAAGAGCTCTCAAGTTGCAATATACACCTATACGTCTGAAATCGAATGAACTTAACACCAATTCTCATATGTCACATACTTGTTCTATGGTTTTTAACGCAAAAATAACTGCTTTCGTAAAAAGTTATCAAATTTTAAGATGAAATTCTGGAATCTGGAATCAAATTGATTCCTCTTCTAACGAATGGAGTGTACCTCAAAAGAACAACAATTCAGTACGATACTATATTACTATGATCCAAGAAGCAAAATCGGAAACCTGAATGCAGAAAAGGACTGCCAAATTTTAACCTAAAAGAGAAAAAGCAAGAATCAGAACACATGTACTAACTCTTGGTTCAGAGTGAATCTTAAAGAGTTTGCCAGTGTATGATTCAACCACAAAAACATGCCCAGAAATTATTCATGAATAAACTTGAATCAACAAAATGGAAGAATCCAATACCTGATATAGTAATTCGTTTGAACCCTAGCTGTCTTCAAGGGAGGGCAAACCCTAGACGTTGAGAGAGAAGGGATGTAATTGTGTTTGAAATTTGAAATGGGATTAGGTTTTCGGTGATATAGCAGAAAGATTTGAAGGAGATCTGTATGGCTGTGTAAGTTGTACCTTCAGCAAAATCGGAAGAGATTCATATGAGAACTTAAAATTGTAAGCAAGAATGATCAAAGGATGGATGAAACTTACAAATGACTTCAATTACAAAGAACTCCAATGGATGACGAAGCGGATTAGACAACCTTGAAGATTTAGAGTTTTCTCTCTCTAAAACTTGATGAAGAAGGAGAGGGGTTGTAAAAGTAATGTTAACCAGATCAAACAAACTTGTATGAAGATGGTAGAGATGTGTGCGTACAATATATGAGAGAAATTTGGGTTTGAAATTTGAAATGGGTTTAGGGATTGTGTTCTGGCAAGCGTCTTTAAGACCTTGATTAACTCAAACTGCATGAGGGATAACATATTTCAAATCCAAGAAGACTCTTAGAATTCAGTAGGTTAGAAATGATGATGCTGTAAAATTTGAATTTCAAACTCAAATTTGAAATGCTTCTCTCTCTACACGTTAGAAGGAGATGCAAGTGACATCAGCATAAAAAAAAATTGACATCATCATTACATTACTTTTTCCTATGTGGACAACCTTAAAGCTTGTCATATCAGCTGCCTCAACTCTTCTTTATTAGATAAATAGATAGATAAATAGATTTATGAGTCCAACCTGTTAATATGTTTGACGTGTGTATAACTTGATGGCCTAAAGTTGACAATAACAGATACTACGGGGCGTAAAGGTAAATTATAGCCGAAAAGGCTCATTTGAAGAAACAAGGGTTTCTACGGAGCGAACACCATAAGCCGACGATCAATTTTCTACGTTAAATAATAGCGTACAAATTCTTCAATTTCTTCCCCCACAAATAAATGCACAGTGATTCCCCAAACTACCAGATGAATTTGATCGTTTTATGCCTGTAATCAACGAAAAAGATTTTCAATTTTCGAAGAAGAATCGTGAGCCTCAAGAAGTGATTTTTTTTTGGGTGTTGTTTCGAAGGTTTTTGAAAGATGACGAGAAAAAGTGCATTCAGGTTCGTGAAAGAATGTTTGAATCAGAAGCTGAAATCAATGGCGGCACCCAGACATTATACTTCTTCTTCATCTTCTTCAACTTCTTCTGCTAAACCTAATCTTCCTCATTCTTCCAGAAAGGTGACTTTTCTATTTTTTTTAGAACACAAATACACTACGCATATTCATAATATCCATTTAAATTGGCATCCTTTTGAATGTGATTTTGACCCTAAATAAGATATGAATAGTTTCGTATTATAAATTAATTGATGAGTAGTGGAAGATGAAACTTTTAAAATTTGAATTTAGTAAGTGTTAGGATTGGATTAAAGAAATCAAGAGTGAACTAACATTTGGCATTTGGACGGTTATGTTTATGTTTTGGAAGACATTTAATTAAAGAGAAGTGAGTTCTAGTTCCTTTTTTTTTTTGAAGACAAGTGATATAGTTTTAAACTTTTATCATTTTCTTTTTTGTTTTTTGCAATTTGAACTAACGGTTGTGGAATTATTGCAAGGGCACAACCATGGTACTTATAGGAAGTTATGGACCAGTTCTAAACATATATGATTAAATGTTTCTGAATTGCGTTATTGAAAACTGTAGGGTAGATTATTTACAGGATCGACCATTGGACTGGTTATAGCTGGAGGGGCTTATGCCAGCACTGTGGATGAAGCAACTTTTGGGTACGTAATCTGGATAACTATTCGAGATGGATCTTGTGGCATTGTTGTTCCAAATGCTAGTTCTTGTTCTTAGTTGGTCGTTTAGTGCATGTTTTACTGCATTTCATGTCCACTTAAACTAATCAGTCCATGTGAATGACGGTAGTTCTTTCTTTCAACTAGATCACTATTCATCAGGATTTTATTTCTTTTTATGATCGGCTTTCAAATTTCTTCTGAACACAATCTTACTAGTTCGAGTAATTTAAAGTAATAGTAAGAACAGCAAGTATTGTCTTTTAGTTCAATTAAATGGGGGAAAAAGGCTTAACCATACGTTTGTATATATGCATACAAGACCTTCAGAAACAGTGAATATCACTTATTTTTGGATCAATGTGAGACAAACCTATTCAAGAACATATATTTAAAGTGTTCTTTTGATTACAAAGTGTTGATTGAAGAATATTTATAATAAACGGTGAGTACAATGAAATCAGTTACTGAGTTTTTTGCTGCTGTATGCCTGAATGATAATATGAAGATTGTAGTCAAAATGATGTTAACATTAGTGCCTTCATGTTTAGGAGACCAATTAGAAAAAGGATCATGCAGATTTTTGTTTTGCCAATTGCAAATTCAACATTCAATAGCTTATGTTTCATTTAGACTTTTGGAGTGCGATGTTTATATGGATCATTAGAAAACAAATAACTTCTTTCCATGCTTGCTGAAGGCCACGAATAGACTAGTTGGATCAAATGAATACATATTTAAAAGGATAATTTGTCATTTAGGCAAAGTGACAAACAAAAGGAGTCTATGATAGCCCACTCGGTACCAATTCAAACGTGCTAGCCGTTAAACTTCTTGTTGATACAAAACATGTTTAGCATTAAACTTCAAGTGTCAGATGGACCGGGTAAAATGCGGGTCAATTAATTTCATAGAAGTTTCATTGAATTTTTATGTGAGAACCCATGCAGCCACATACCCACATTCTCAACATCATGCAACTATGTTTTCTTTTTTAGTTTATTTTATGTGTTTATTTTCCTTGTTTTTAATTTTTATTTTATTGTAGCAGTTTTATTCCATAGTCTCCATTTTCCTACATTATAGTTAGTGGGGAGTTCCATGTTTTTCAATTTCTTTATGTACGAGTGAATTAGTAATGAAAATGGCAGAATGAATTTGAGTTAATTTCGTTTCTCTTGTTTTGAGAGTAAACTTACTTTCCATTGCTATTTCAATCTTGGCCGATTGAAAGGTGATCTTTGGAATCCAAATTTGATTCACGTGGTGTAATCTGTATCGTGGTTCAATTTGGAGTGCCCAACGAATAGAACGAGTGGTGAATTTTCTGTATCTCGGATCCATTCGTTGTCTACAGTTACAATTGAAATCATCTAACGTTGAAATACCAAGTTGATTTCTATCAGTCTATATTTATGATAGTTGTTGTGTCATATTGATTGAACCGATGGATTCTAACGCCCATTTCTCTTTCCTTTATACCTTTTCTTCATTCGATTTTGTTACAATTTACAAAGAACATAATGATGTTTAAAAACAAATATACATATCACATAAATCAAATAAAGTTACATAGTGCTGAATTAAGGAATTATGTCAAGTAATTATGTCATCATAAAGTCAAGTATATCTGGATGTCAAAAAACTTCTATTGTTAAAGTTTTTTCGTTGACGTTTTAAACAAACAAAGTAACAAACAAACATACCCAGTATTATCCCACTTTTGAGTGGGGTGGGGTGGGGGATATAAAAACAAACCTTATCCCTACCCCAAAATGAGGTAGAGAGACTGTTTCATAGAAGACCCCAGCTCATTATATCACCTTCTTTAACTCTTTTTTTTTAGAATATATTCGAAAACGTATCGTAAACCCTGTAACCTAGCTGATCAAGCATGCAAACACAAAATCACAGACCACACACTTACCCATGAACAGTAGAAAAGCAACATGTAGAAACCGCTCCCATATAAAGCCAATAAAGCAGACTAAGCAGAATAAGTAGAGAAAACAACATACCAATGAAAAGCAAAAATCAGGTACAACCTATGACATACACCACGTAAACAAGCTTAATATTTGATGTTCACTCTTTAAAGACAAAATTTGCAAAAAGAAACATAAAATAAAAATAAAAACCTATACCTATTACAAAAAGGAAACCCCAAACTTTTTTTTGAAGGTAAACAAGTGTTCTTACTTGAATACTTGAATATCATCAATACCAAGGAGGATATTACAGAGTATAATGATGAATGACATGACACATTTAATGTCCAATTGTCATTAAGTATTTGTTAGGGTATTAACACACACTCACACACATGCTAAATGGTACACTAGTATGTGTTAGGTATTACGTATATGCGACTAACCCGAGGATACGGTTAGGGTTATAGTAATCGAAACACACTTACGGCTCGGGCCTTAAGAACTTGACGGGTGATATATTCAATTACTAAAACAAACAATACGAGAAAAAAATTGCAGCGAAATAAACGAACTTATTTAATTAGCAACCCAAGAATATACCAAAACTATAAAACAGAACAAATGGTAGTAAATGAATAGCTGCTGTCCAGGGGCTGGCAGTGCTGCCAGCTGTTAGGTATTACATGTACGCGACTGACCCGAGGACTCGGTTAGGGCTGAGTGATTAAAACACACCTACCGCACGGGCCTTAAGAACTTAACGAGTGATCTATTTAATTACTAAAACGCAACGGAATAATGAACGAACTGATTTAAATCAACAACCCAATTAAATACCAAAACTGAAAATAATTAAGACCTGATTGAAGACTGATGATTATATGGATGCTATCCAGGGCTGGCTACACTGCCAATCTGCTCCTGGTGACCTGCGGCTTTTGTAATCAAATCAACAGTAGCAACCTGCTACTGTTTGGGACTTCTGATCGGCAAACAACAACAGCAGGGAACAACCTGCTGTATTTTTGTTTTCTTTTGGTTGGCTGTAACAGACAACAGCAGCGCCTGCTGCTGATTAGGGTTAGGGCCGGCTGTTTTCTGGGTGGCGGCAGTAGGTGGTTTGACAGCAGCAGCAAAAACACACACAAACACATAATATAAAGAAAGCAGTAAATAAGGACACACATTATAACATGGTTCGGTCAAGATGACCTACGTCCATGGGCACTAACTAGGTTTTCTTCTTTTATTGCTTTGTGACAAAGATTACTAGTACAAATGAGAGAGTATTTATAGATTACAATTAGCTTAAACCTTTGCTACATTACCATAAATAATAAATGTAATAGTTGGCCTGGATTAGGGTTAGGGCTGGCCAGCCCCTAAGGCCCTAACCCCCTTCAGTCTTCTAATTGTAAAAATAACAGCCGTGTTTGACCCGAACAGGTCAAAGCCTACGACCCATAACACCAGCCTGGTGGTCTGCTGTTGTTTCTGATTCACGGCTAACAGCAGCAACAAACTGCTGTTGGTTCTTTAATGAATGGCTGATTAGGCAGCAGTTGGCTGCCTTTCTGGTTCTGTTCAGCAAACAGCAACAGCAGGTAACAGCCTGCTTTTTCTTCCTGGGCGGCACAATAGACAACAGCAGTCGGCCCTAGGGTTCTTCTTTTCTCGGGTGACGGCAGAAACACACAGACACACACAATAATGATGAAAGCAATTTAAAAAGACACGTGATATAACGTGGTTTGGTCGGGATGACCTACATCCACGGGCACTAACCATGTTTTTCTTATATTTCTTTGTGACAAATTTACAAGTATAAGAATGAGTGATATAAATAGATAACAATTTGGGTTTCACACAACTTAACATAATTAAAATTAACTAGACGTGAATTAGGGTTAGTATCGGCTGACCCCTAAGGATTATTCAGATCAGAATTTTAAATGTAATTTATAATATACACATAACCAATCTTTACATATAATTTTTATAAAATTGTTTATATTTAAAAATATAAATACAAAAAACTTGCCATAATTTCAAATTTTGCCGGAATTCGAAAAGTCACTGGAATTTTCACTGGAATTTGAAAATTTGCTAGATTCCGGCCGATTTATTGTCGATTTCTGGCATATTTTTTGCGATTTCCCGTCGATATGGCCTTCTTGGCACAATTTTTAGTCTGGTTGGTTAGCCAAAATCGTAGTGATCGGCGACAGATTAGCGATCACCGTATCGCCCATAGTGAACAGATATCCAGTAGTACTGTTGTAGGTCTTTTACATCCATTCAAGTCTGCATTTGAGTAACCCTTAAGAATAACATCCTTACCCTTAAGAATAACATCCCTACCCTTGAAACACAACGCCATTTTTGGGGTACCTTAGATACCTAAGCAGCTATTTAATTGCTTCCCAATGTTCTCTCTCTGTATTAGATATGTACCTGCTAACTCCCACTACGTGAGCAATATTGGGTCTAGTGCACACCATAGCATACATAAGACTGCTCACTACTGATGCATAAAGAACCTTTGCCATATTAGCCTTGTTTCTATTGGCTTTTGGAGACCGACCCTTAGAAAGCTAAATGTGACTTCCTAATGGCATATTCCTCGCAGTGGTCCTCTCATTGCTAATATTGTAGTTCTCTAAAATCTGCCTTATTGTTTGTGGTGATGCTTGATGGGTTTAATCATGTTTTATTAGGTTAAGTTGTTTTTACTATTTAAATAAAAATGTTGTAGGATATACAACTGTGTTTGTGTTTTCCTTGTTTACATTATCTTAGAGGTTAAGTTTCTAGCTTTAAATAGTCCTAATCATCTCTATTATTGTACTAGTTCTTCTCTTTTTTAATTTCATAATGTAACAATATGGCAGCTTTATTTAGTGTTTCTTGGTTTGTTTTTGAACCAAATGTCTAACAATTGATATCAAAGTACTAAAGAACTAGGGGCTGTGATAAAAAAATAAGAAATCATTTCATTGGGTTTCTTTCTAAAGGGTTCTTGGCAGCAGTTTGATCAAGGTCAAGGCAGATCCAAATCTGATTAGGGAGTAATCAGGCTTCTCAGTTTCAAAAGAGAAGTTTCAAATCTGATCAGAGCGTGACCAGGCTTCTCTAACAGTTTCGGATCTTGATTCAGATACTCAGAGACTTTATTCCTTTCCAAGGACAAGACCCAACAACAGGTTCATTTTTGGCATGAAGTTCTGATTAGATTTACGGTAAAAGCGGACTTGTCATATTCGTTGAGTAGGAAGCTTTGAATCCAGTCTCGCTTAGCAGTTGAAAAGAAAAACGGTAGAGGCAGCAGGGTAGCATGCTTTGTTTTTCTTTGATTGGTTGACAAGAGCATATTGTTCTACAATCCAGGAAAAGATCTGGCGTATCAGATTTGTTCAGCAGGATTGAAGTTGTTTATAAAAGAAGATGGCAATGGTACCAGCAAAAGGTGGTTCTATGTCATATTAGTGTCCGGTTTTAATGTCTTCAAACACTGTGGGCTATTAAAGTGAAGACGATTATGGATGCTTATGGCGATGGGAGGCTATTAAACCAACAGTTGGTGCTACTGCTACTGTTGATCCAAAGAAATCAAAGATGGTTCTTGCTTTCTTGATTCAAGCCATTTCGGAAGAACTTGTGCTACAAATGACAGCTTATACTGATGTAAAACAAGTTTGGGAAGGGTAGAAAATACACTTTATGGTGGTTGATCGAGCCCGAACTGCTAGGCTTCAAACAGTTGGTGAAGACGATTATGGATGCTTATGGCATATGGGAGGCTATTGAACCAACAGTTGGTGCTACGGCTACTGTTGATCCAAAGAAATCAAAGATGGTTCTTGCTTTCTTGATTCAAGCCATTTCTGAAGAACTTGTGTTACAAATGACAGCTTATACTGATGCAAAGCAAGTTTGGGAAGGGCTGAAAATGCGCTTTATGGTGGTTGATCGAGTCCGAACATCTAGGCTTCAAACATTAAGGAAAGAGCTCGAAAGCCTATACATGAAGGAGAATGACATGGTAGATGATTTTGCAAGCAAACTAAGTGGGTTAGCTTCAAGTTCAAGGAGTCTCGGATCAAACCTAGAAGAGAAGGTATTGGTGAGACGGTTGCTTGATTTTATGACTAAATCATTCCTTCAAATTGTAGCCTCCATAGAGTAATGATTTGAGTTGGACACTATGCCATTTGATGAAGCCGTTGGAAGGTTGAAGGCATATTAGGAACGTGTTAAGGGACCCAACAAAGAAGAAGAAATTCATGGGAGGTTGATGGGGGAAAGGAGAAAAAGCACGGTTGTGAGCATTGTGGTTGTGAAAGTTCAAATCGGGATGACTTTGGACGTGGCCGAAGAAGAGGTCGTGGGTTTGGGAAATGTCAAGATGGTAATCGGTTCCAATGGCATAAGAGCCACGCTAGATGTTTCAAGTGCGGTGAGCTTGGTCACCTTGTGAATTAATGTCCGAAATTGGGAAAAAAGGTAGAAGTTAACTTGTTACGGTGTGAAGATGACAAATCAACGTTGCTAGGAAGAGTAAAGTGCACAAACCATGATTAGGGGGAGAATGATGGGTTTAATCATGTTTTATTAGGATAAGTTGGTTTTACTATTAAAATAAAAATGTTGTAGGATATACGTATTATTCTAGATTACAGCCGGTAATTACCAGCTAGTAGTTTCCTAGTTTAGGTTGTGTTTTCCTTGTTTACATTATCTTAGAGGTTAAGCTCTAGCTATAAATATGCTTAATCATCTCTATTGTTATTGTACTAGTTCTTCTCTTTTTTAATTTCATAATGTAACAATATGGAAACTTTTTTTAGTGTTTCTTGGTTTGTTTTTGAGCCAATTATCTAACAATGCTCATGCCAAGTTTTTGCTTGGCTGGACCCAAATCTTTTATTTCAAATTATTCAGACATCTGTTTTTTTAACTTGTTGATATCTAACATGTCTGAACTGACAATCAACATATCATCCACATAAAAGAGAAGGTTGATATAAGAATTCTTGAATTCCTGAGATAGCAACAATGATCCATCTCGCATCTCCTATACCCATTTTTGGCCATAAAAACAAACAATAAACATACCCAGTTAAGTATGTTGGATTAATCTTGTAAAATTGAGATAGTCTAAGGGTCAAAGTTGAAAGTTTTGCTTAAATTGTTTTTGGTTTATTTATTTGAGTTTAAAGTTTAGATTAGGATTAAGTTTTAGATTAGGTTGGTTTTTGTTGGCAGAATTTTAGGTAAAAAAGGTTGACTTTTTATGTTTGGTTTTATTATAAACTAGGTTAAAACCCATGTATTACATGGGTTTAATTTTTATAATTTGTTACGATAATTAATTTTTTTCTCCTATTATATAGATTGAATAAATATTAGTTTTTAACTTTCTATAATTTCTATATTTTATTGTTATTTTACTTTCTTTTAATTTTTCTACTTTTGATCATTTTTTATTTTAACTTTATTTTCAGACAATTTTATTATTTTAAATATATTATTCAATTTTCATTGTTTAATAAATAAAGACATTAATGGAAGAGAGAGAGGCGGGAAATTCATAAATTGACTTAATCAAAGATTGACAAGTGGCAAAGGAAAACTTTTATTTATTATAATACATAGATAGGGGATAATATTTTAGGTTTTCTTGTACCAAAGATATTATTCAATAAAGATAGTGTTTTTCCATTGTTCGTATACATATTTTATTCTGGGAAATCACAGCTAAAGGGCTTCAATTGGTATCAGAGCCATTGAACGCTCCCAGCCTACCAGGCGATGTTGACGGCAACCCATCCAAGACGACGAGGGAAGATAAGCTTCAGATTGAAGACTCCGATCATCTAATCGAAGGTTCCAGGCGACGAAATCAAAGAGTGATACCAGGCGACGAAATCGAAGGCCTTATCTAGAAAATCAGAGCCGCGGTTGTGGTTGTGGGTTGAAATCTAAGTCGAAGAAGGAAAAACAAGGTCCTATTTCGGCGATTGAGGCTAAATCAAGGTACCACGTATACTGATACAGCTCTGTATGAGCCGATTGAATAGAAAAGATCTCCGTGATCAGATTCTGAGTGAATCGCATCTGGGTCTGAGTGAGCCAGATTTGGAGCAGCGATCTATGTGATCAAATCGCATCAGGTTCTGAGTGAGCCAGCAGGTAGGATACGATCTAAGTGATCAGAAATCAAACCGGGTTCTGAGTGAGCCATCAGAAAACGATTCGTGTGATCAAGGAGAAGATTCTGTGTGAATCAGGTAAGTATGGCAGAAGGAAATAGGGAGGAGGCGGTGGTGCTTTGGTACCGGTTAGAGAATCTTCGAGCATTACTCTTCAATGCCCCAAATTAACAGCCACAAATTATACAACTTGGGCCATTATGATGAAGTCTATTTTGCAAGCTAATGGTTTTTGGGATGCTATTGATCCAGGAACAACAGTTGAATCAAAGAAGAATCTAACCGCGAGGGCCTTTATCTTTCAGAGGATATTTTATTGCAGGTGGCGAAACATGAGGATGCAAAAGATGTGTGGGAATAAGTACGAGTTCGGTTTCTTGGAGCAAATCGAGTACAAAAGGCCTGACTTCAATCACTTAGGAGTGATTTAGAGAAGCTTCAAATGGCTGAGAATGAATCGCTTGATGATTTTGCTGGAAAAATCACAAAGGTTGTTGCAATGTTCAAAGGTCTTGGGTCAACAATTGAAGAGGAGGTCGTGGTAAGGAAGCTTCTAAATTCTGTTCCAAGTAAGTTTATGCCAATTGTGGCATCTATTAGCCTAATTGAAGTTACAACAAAGGTATTCAATTTTCGACTGCCCGATACGCAAACCTTTATGCTACAAGTCACTCGCCACTCCTTTAGCCTTGCATTTAGGTCTTCTTTTGTTTCCGCCATCAGCACTATATCATCCGCAAAGAGCATGCACCATGGGATATCCTTCTGAATATGCTTCAACAGTTTATCGACGAAGACTGCAAAAAGTATCTCCACTGGCCGTTTAACATTTGTTCTAGCTTTATTGTATGTATCCCTAATTTTTATCTCTATCTTTTTCCAAGGAATACCTCCGTTCCAAAAGTAGCCCAAATCACTTGGCATGGCACCCTATTGTAAGTCTTCTCTAGGTCAATAAACACCATATGCAGGTTTTGCTTCTTCTCCCTGTATTTCTCCATCAACCTCCTCAATGTGTGTATCGCCTTTGTAGTTGATCTACCTAGCATTAAGCCAATTTGGCTCATCTTGGTTTGAGTTTCTCTTCTCAATCTTGTCTTGAAGAGACTTTCCCATAGTTTCATTGTATGGCTCAAGAGCTTAATTTCCCTGTAATTACCGCAACATAGGCCATCCCCTTTGTTCTTAATACCCATTTCTGCCCATAAAGTCATCAAACTTTATATACCACTGTTGGGTACACTCTTCTTCATCTTTCATACGAAGTTTTCTTCCCCCTTAGTCTGAAACCTAAATGTAAATTTTCTGTAGCCACAATACTAAGCATTCTGATAGTAGTCATTCTCACCTAAAGGTGAAAATATTTCATTGTAATCAATTCTATGTTTGTACTGAATCCTTTAACTACCAGCCGTGCTTTGTATCGTTTAGTACCATCATTCTCATCTTTGATCATGTTGACCTATTTGTTTTGAATAGCTTTCTTCCCAGCTAAAAGCTTTGTTTGAACCGACGTTCTGTTTCTAATTCAATGAACTCATTTCCTCTTTCATTGCATGACGAGTCTTTCACCTTATTTATTAAAGAGGAGATAATTCATAGGTAGAGAAAATCTCTGAGGTTGTTGAGTTTCTCTGGTCAACCTCCTAACCCAATGATGAGAAGTATTGGGTAATTCATCAGATTCTTATATTGACTGGGGTGGGAACTGTTCAGTAACAGGGTCTGAACTCCTACTATCAAAGATATCCTCATTTTAGACCATATCGTCCAGGTCTTCATAGTTCATTGTATGTACATGGACCGTCTTCTTCTTGACTTCAGTTTCTTTCTGGCTTTCCTCATCAAACTCTGCTTATTCTTTCAGAATTTATGCCACGGTTGAATACTTGTCTTTGTAAAGTTTTGCTTCATTTAACTTTTAAGCTGAAAACTTGTTTGTTGGCAGAACTTTTGATGTTTGTCTCATTGTAAATCCTTACAACGTTATAGTCGCATCTTTGTGAGTTCATCCTCTTTGAGTGACATGTAAGTAGTAATGATCGAGTAGGTTTTATATCATGGTTTAGAAATGATAAATACATATGATATTGTGTATATATGGTTGTTTTAGGTACTTGTAAGTAAGCAAAATAATGGTTAATGCTCGAAATAATTTATGCTATTATCTTGGGTAATTTTAACATTTATTGATTGATCACTCACATAAATAAGATATCTCTGCAGTGGCTGGCTATTTAATGCAACAAAAGTTGTAAATCCGTTATTCGCGTTGCTGGATCCAGAAGTTGCTCACCGACTAGCTGTCTCTGCTGCTGCTCGTGGGTGGGTCCCTAGAGAAAAAAGGCCAGATCAGCAAATACTAGGGCTTGAAGTTTGGGGAAGGAGATTTTCCAACCCAGTAGGTCTTTCTGCTGGATTTGATAAAAATGCAGAGGCTGTTGAAGGTTTACTTGGATTAGGTTTTGGTTTTGTAGAAGTTGGATCTGTAACTCCTATCCCACAAGAGGGCAATCCAAAACCTCGAATTTTCAGATTGCGGAATCATGGGTATTAATCAAATTTGTTTTCATTAACAATTACGAATAAAATTTTTGTTTAATAATATTTTTTATGTTTGTGGGCAGTGCCATAATAAACAGGTGTGGGTTTAATAGTGAAGGAATTGTTGCCGTTGCAAAACGATTGGGAGCTCAACATGGTAAGAGAAAGTTGGATGAAACATCAAGTACTGCAATATCTTCTGGTGATGAAGTTAAACATGGAGGGAAGGCGGGTCCTGGGATTCTTGGGGTTAATATTGGAAAAAACAAAACCAGTGAAGATGCTGCTGCAGATTATGTACAAGGCGTACATACGCTATCACAGTATGCTGACTACTTGGTACCTTCTCTTTTTCCATTTGTTCTTTTGTCTTTTTATTTGAATTTCAATAGTTACACCTACAACCCCTATTATCAATGTGACTTTCGTTGATTTTTTTTTCATGTTGAAGGTAATAAATGTTTCATCACCCAATACACCTGGACTCCGACAGCTTCAAGGAAGAAAACAATTAAAAGACCTTGTTAAGAAGGTGTTGTAATTAAAGCAATAATGTCTGATTTTACTTTAATTTTTTGTTTGTTTATTGATTGTTAGATGGGTATAAATCATCACGTTTCTTTTCTATGATTAAAGGTTCAAGCAGCTCGTGATGAAATGCAATGGGGTGAAGAGGGCCCTCCTCCATTGCTAGTCAAAATTGCTCCAGACCTGTCTAAGCAAGATCTTGAAGATATTGCAGCGGTACTTATATTTATATCTGCTCCATTATTCATTTTCTTTTATTTTTTAGGGTTCTTAAATGTTCAGCTTTAATTTTGTAGGTTGCTCTTAATCTCCGCTTGGATGGTTTGGTATGTGTTTAGTTTAATCTCACTAAGGATGAAAACAACTTTCATGGATCTTGGTTGGTACATACATATTTATTTATTTACAGTTTTTTTCCTTGTTTCTAGATTATATCAAATACAACTCTTTCAAGGCCCGAAGGTGTGCAGAGCAATCCCATGTCAAAAGAAACTGGTGGACTTAGTGGGAAGCCTCTTTTCAGTTTATCAACCGACATCCTAAAGGACATGTATATTCTAACAAAGGTACATTTTACTAACGAGGATTTGTAGGAAGCCTCTTGTCTAAGTTTCTTAATTTGTTTTAGTTGGTTATGTTTCTTGGTTAATGTTAGTTGGTGCAAACCTTTTAGGATTTGTGGTCCTTTGCATTTTTCAAGTATGTTTAAATCAATGATGATTTTATGTTAATTTCATTATCTGCCTCATGAGGGGACTAATTTAATGTACGAGTGTTTGAACGTGGCAACTTCTGATATTTGTTGTAGTTCTATAAACTGAAATATGGATTTTCTTTTTTATTAGGGAAAGATTCCTTTGATTGGCTGTGGAGGCGTGAGCAGGTTTGTGTATTGTTTGCATCTTTTTTCTATCAATGATTGTTATTATTCAGTATATTTATAAAGTTACAAGGTCAATCACTTTACTATGTTTGCTTGATCTAGTGGTGAGGATGCTTACAAAAAAATAAGAGCAGGAGCAACTCTTGTTCAGCTTTATACAGCATTTGCTTATGGTGGGCCTGCCCTTATACCTCAGATTAAGGTATCCTGTTGCATACTTGCATTAAACATTTTTGGTCGGTTGCGTAGGTCTTGGGGCTGATTGCATAATAGGGAGAAAAAAAAGGGTGTGTGCAGTTGACCCTAACCCTAGTTAGCACCCATTCTGCTTTTGTTAACCCTAGATTTCGTTCTTTATAATCTTGTACTTAATGTTTCACCTCGTAATAATAATATCCTAGTTACTCCCATGAACACAGGTAGTTTAGGCCGAACCACGTTAAACTCTCATGTTCTTTATTGCTTTTGTGTGTGTGTGTTTGGGTTTACCCTACATTGTCACTGAAGATTTAATCAGGTTCTGTGCGAAACCTATTGTATCACCACCGATTGATAGCTACAGATTAGGGGTAAAATTGGTGGTCTTGTTAAATTGTTTACCTGGCTTTGATCAGTTTTGCTGTTGTGTTTGTTCCAATAAGTGATTAGACGCTAATTATATTTGTAGAAAAAAACAATTGTTGATCCAGAAAAGACCAATTACCGATGTCAGAAATCAATACCAACTGTATTGTCAGGTTTTGTCGTTTCAGTTCAAAATTTTAGTTCTGATTTTGATGTTCGTTATCAATTTTGCATTGAATAAATTGATCTGACTTATAGAGGTTTACAGCTGTTAAGTTCAGGCATATTCTATTGGTGTGTCTTTCACTCTTTCTTTGTTTTTTGATTATTTTCCTTTTAGCTGTTGCTATGCTAGAAGATAGAAAGGTCATGATAGCAAAGTTTTATTGAAAGAGTTTGATTGGTGGAAGATGTAGATTGAGGCATTATTTTATGAGAAAAACTTGGTAGTGTTGGAGAGTGAGATACCAGAATTGATTCTACTTGCAAATTGGGCGAAGATGTATAAATTGGCTAGGGTAGTTATCACATTGTTGTTGTCAAAGAATGTGGCCTTTAAGATCATGAAGAAAACCATTGCCTCTGGTATGATGCTTCACTATCCAACTTATATGAGAACCTTCAACAACAATTAAGATTCATCTAAATATCTGATCCAGTATCTTGTAAATACTAGGATAAAAGAGGGTGATTCATTAACATGACACATCAATAAACTCAATTAGATCTTGTCTTGTTTTAGTATTTGTGAACTTAAAGTTTGATGATGAGGTTCTACATTTCCTGAGAATTGGTCTAGAACCATGAATGCAGTTAGCAGTTCATCAGAAATTAGTAATTTACATTTCAGAAGATTTGAGATCTTATTCTAGGATAGGATGTTCGACACAGAATTTCAAGTGAATCCCCAAGTTCTTTGTTAAGTATAAAGGGTAGCGGAAGAAAAAATAAACGAGAAGGTCGTTAGGGTATGAAAAGTGATAGGAATCATAATCATGATTAGTTATATTAATTGTTAGTATGTTCTAGAGAAGGTTAGTAAGGGTAATTTAACCTTTAGTTTGTTAGATGTTGGCTTATAAATAGAGAAGGGAGGGTAAGTTGTTAGGCATCCAGAAGTAATATTGAAGTTGGTTAGCCTCTTGAGGTTGGTCTCCTGCATTGTAGTGAGAAGAGGGTTTCATTCCTGGAATTGTAATCCTCTTTTGGGTGTAATTTTGAGTGTTTCATTAATACAATACTAGTTCTCTTGTTCATCATTTCATTTTCTCTGGTAACTATTGTGTGTTTGGATTGAATCTCTATCATTGGTCCGACCTGCCATAGCTCTACCGTTTCAGCCAATTTCATCACTGCGGGCTCAAATCCCTGGATTCAAACCCTAATTCTCTGTCCGATTACAAGTGATATCGGTTGAATTTCTGGCGTCGCTCCAATTCATCGTTGATTTCAAGTTCCGTCCCATTCAATTGCATCTTCGTGTTTTTGATTTGCTTCCATTCGTTTCCTTCAAATCACGTTCATCTTCTGCCGGATTCTTTTCCACTGCAAATTACCAATTAGATCGCCGTTTCTCTGCAACCTTCCAAATCAACAGCCCTTCTTTACCATCAGTTCAATTCCGATTTCTTCTTTCATGGATTTGCGATTGATTTTTCAGATTCATCACCAAGTACCCTCCGATTTCAGGTTCTTTTAATTTCAAGTTCATCTTCGAATTTCTGATTTGATTTCAGTCGTCTATTTCAAATCACGCTTTTCTTCTGCCGGATCTCCACCTGCAAATTGCTCTTGATTTCATCTTCAAGGATCTCATCGTCGCCTTGGGTTTTCAATTCCGACAATCGTTCAAACTAATCATCAATTTCCGATTTCAGCTGAAATTAATCGGCGTTGTTGTTCTCCAAATTCTGACACTCGTCGATTGATTTTCCTAATTAATCGTCCGATTAGCCGCCGATTTATCATGGATTTTTCAGAATTCAAAGCCTCGTGGGAGGCAGAACGTGCTGCAGAGAGGGAATTCTGCAAAACCATTATCGCTTGGATAAAATCACAAGAGAAGAACTCAAGTGAATCTAGTGTTTTATTACATGCGACAGACGAACAGATAGTACATCAAGAGCAATCGGAGTTCCAATCAGAGCTACTGCAGCATTTTGGGGGATTCGCGATTCCTACTCCTTCTGAGCAATTGGATTCGATTCCCGATGCTCTACTCCATGTCGTCGACGGTAAGCATGTAACGATTGGTAGCTTTGAACTTCATACTCCTGAGCAGTTCACTACGATTCATCAATCGGAGTTGATTTCCGATTTGATCGGTGATGTCGAGGTTAACAGGCGCCCTAATTCTTTCGTGAATAAGGCCGCTACTTCTCCTTTTCGTTATTCAATTGGGTCTGGGCTTTTAACAGTGTTGGGTCAAGGGGAGCCCACACGTGTTCATGCACCCAAGTTATCTAGGAAAAGGGTTCCTGTTTGCTTTAATGATAGAGTTCATATCAAGATGGGGAATGGGTATTTAATTCATGTGCCTGAATGGGATACGAGTCTTCGGTCCACCCCTCAAACAGATACTCCGTATTCAATTCCTGCCATTCGATCAGGCGTCTCCTCTACCCCGAAGTTGGGGCATGTTTTGCATCATGATCATGGAGTTCTATATCCTTCACGTTTGGATTGGAAAGGACGTAAGAAGAAAAGAATTTGTTTGCGTTGGGGAAACAGGTACGGGCCAGCTCACAAAGGTCCGGAAGGAAAGATAATTGGAGCAAAGCACGTTTCATAGTTAACTCCCAAGTCTTGAGGACAAGACTTTTAAATAAGGGGGGAGTAATGATAGGAATCATAATCATTATTAGTTATATTAATTGTTAGTATGTTCTAGAGAAGGGTAGTAAGGGTAATTCAACCTTTTGTTTGTTAGAGGTTGGCTTATAAATAGAGAAGGGAGGGTAAGTTGTTAGGCATCCAGAAGTAATATTGAAGTTGGTTAGCCTCTTGAGGTTGGTCTCCTGCAGTAAGAAGAGGGTTTCATCCCTGAAATTGTAATCCTCTTTTGGGTGTAATTTTGAGTGTTTCATTAATACAATACTAGTTCTCTTCATCATTTCATTTTCTCTGTTAACTATTGTGTGTTTGGATTGAATCTCTATCAAAAAGTCAGTCAGACTGAGAAGCATGTGGTATGTTGGATTTGTAAAGAGGTAGGACACTTTAGGAATTATTATATATATTAATTTGCAAAGATATTTCTCCTCACTAAAACACTATTCACTTTTTAATGTTTGTGATGCATCATGTACAACTTATTAAGCAATGATCTATACATACATTATACATATACAATATTAATATACTCACATATACACCAATAAAAGCTTCAAAAAATGTTCGGTTTTGTATTATATATACTACATATATATACGATTTAGGTTTAATAATTTTACAATATTTGTATCGTTTATAAATTCTACATTTACGCATGGCCTTTTTTTTAAGTCTTCACTTTGCTCGCTTATTTTTAATGTTCACATGATTTTAACACGTCATTAGGTTATCGGATAAAAGTCATGATTATATTAATTTGATCGCAATGGCCTCATGAACGTTTATATAAATTTCGAACCCAAACGGTCACATAAATTTTGCGCGTTGTTCACATGCCTATAACGCGTCGGTACATTATCGAATATTTGTATCGTTTATATCATTTTGATCATGCTTAGTTCACAAACGATTTATATTTTATAATTTTATAAACCACGAGTATTTATATACTACATATATATACGATTTATATTTAATAATTATTATATATATTAATTTGCAAAGATATTTCTCCTCACTAAAACACTATTCACTTTTTAATGTTTGTGATGCATCATGTACAACTTATTAAGCAATGATCTATACATACATTATACATATACAGTATTAATATACTCACATATACACCAATAACAGCTTAAAAAAATGTTCGGTTTTGTATTATATATACTACATATATATACGATTTAGGTTTAATAATTTTACAATATTTGTATCGTTTATAAATTCTACATTTACGCAAGGCATTTTTTTTAAGTCTTCACTTTGCTCGCTTTTTTTTAATGTTCACATGATTTTAACACGTCATTAGGTTATCGGATAAAAGTCATAATTATATTAATTTGATCGAATGGCCTCATGAACGTTTATATAAATTTCGAACCCAAACGGTCACATAAATTTTGCGTGTTGTTCACATGCCTATAACGCGTTGGTACATGATCGAATATTTGTATCGTTTATATCATTTTGATCATGCTTAGTTCACAAACGATTTAGATTTTATAATTTTATAAACCATGAGTAGTTATATACTACATATATATACGATTTATATTTAATAATTATTATATATATTAATTTGCAAATATATTTCTCCTCAGTAAAACACTATTCACTTTTTAATGTTTGTGATGCATCATGTACAACTTATTAAGCAATGATCTATACATACATTATACATATACAGTATTAATATACTCACATATACACCAATAACAGCTTCAAAAAATGTTCAGAAACCACTTCAAAAAATGTTTACACCAAATCAAAAAAACTTTATTTAAATAATAATAACAATAATTAAATATGAATTTTTTGAAGCGGTTGAAAACCAAACCGCTTCAAAAAATGGTGACACTTTCAAAAAAATTGATTTAAATAATAATATTAATTAAATAATAATAATAACTAAATAATAATAACTATATATAATAATTAAAATATTAATCAAAGAAGGCATGTCGTTATCGAATATGCGGAATTGTATATAAAATGTTTTTTTACCATCCATCTGAAGCCGTTTGCTTACATTTCAAACATAACCTAATTGAATGTTGGAGTTATAACATTCACGAATCAAAGTGGTCAAATGAAATATCGTCAACCATGTATATAATTCAACAAAGGCAGGTCTAATACTAATTAAATTGCTTATTAGTATAGTTGACATGTTCAGCGAGTTAAAATGAAATAAAAAATATAAATTAGGTGTTGTTATACTTTTGCACAAATGTAACTTAAGTGGAAGTCAAAGAAGGCATGTCGTTATCGAATATGCGGAATCGTATATAAAATATTTTTTTACCACCCATCTAAAGCCGTTATAAGCTAATTGAATGTTGGAGTTATAACATTCGTGAATCCAAGTGGTCAAATGAAATATCGTCAACCATGTATATAATTTAACTAAGGCAGGTCTAATACTAATTAAATTGCATAATACTATAGTTAACATGTTCAGTGAGTTAAAATGAAATAAAAAATATAAATTGGGTGTTGTTATACTTTTTCACAAATTTGGTATGAGTAATCTATTTTTTTTTTATTTATGCAAACTCGAGACCACTTGATCATAATCATTTACTTTGATCAAATGGCACAAAATCCTTCTATTCTTCACATCAAAAAATCATTTTTATTTTAAGGGTTGTGTATCTGATACGTATATAGTATTTTTATGGTTTTTTGTAGGTTGTGACGACGTTTTGTTTCGAGATTAATGTCTGGTTCACTTAACGTCAGTATATCGGACCCCGCCGCAACGCGCGGGTCCTAAAAACTAGTTAATGTTTAAATACAAAGAAAGAAGTTAATGCTGCAGTAGATGACACAAATGATGATGTTTTGAGTCTTAGTGTTGAGAGCAGTGTTGGTTTCTAGGTTATGAAGCATGGGTATATTATACGTGGTTGAGGTACATGCTGATTGCTGAGGGATGTATGATCGCTTGGTTCAGCAAAATTAAATCCGGTTTGCTAAATCTATTCTAAGAGAGTTTATTTTGTAAACGTAAAGTCTGAAGCCACATGGATGTTAGCTGAACTTATTTGAAAGTCTAAACCATTTAGAGGATTCAAGAACAGTGAGGCAATGATTGTGTTTTGCATACACTTGTTGGTTTTGAAGACTAAGATTAAAGAATTCTCACCTCTTGATAGCTGGCTATGTTTGGAGAGTTGGTGATCTTTAGTATATCCTTGAATCTGGTAGAGTGTTCATACCTTTTGAGATAACGGATGAGTCGTTAGGTGGGATTTGTCAATGCTAAGTTGGAGCTTGGAGAAGCTTCAACTCGCTCTTCTTGTACTTGATGATTAGGGGCTGTGGAGTCAACAAGGATATATCTGGATATGATGTTATCTTAGCTTATATTTGAGAGTTGAGGCTTGATAGACTTGTTAGTAAAGATTACTAGATTTACTAGATGATTGGATTACTGTGTGCTTGGATGACACTTGATTTTATTGCAAGGTCCTCAAGTGAGAAATTGATAGGTTTGTAGGCCTTTGGGTAGTCAATCCTAAGCCTGTGACATTTAATGGTTTATCCTAATTATTATTTCTATAGTGAAGTGATCCGACCCTCCCCGGAGCCTGCGCATAGCATGAGCTAAGTTAAGTACAAGGTATGCCCTTTTTTACTTGCTATAGCTTATGTAATTGTAATTTTAACACCTTGTCAATAAAAAAATTCCTAATTGCAACATGTAAATGTAGATCTTGTTGACCGAACCATGTTATATGTTGTGTCTTTCTTCTTGGTTTTGTTTTATGTGCGTGTTAATTGGTTTGTGTTGCGTCAATTGGTACCTAACACATAGAAGTACAATTAGTATTAGGAGCACATCATTTAAGGCCTACGAGGCCTTGAGGCTGTAACAAAACAAGGAAGGGGAGGGACAGCCGACCCTAATCCTAGTTGGCACCCATTTTATTTTTGTAACCTTAGATTTCAATCTCTATAGATATGATCGTGTACTTGCAATATTTTATCACCTTATTATAAAAATATTCTAGTTATCCCAAGTAATCTTTAAGGAAGTAGTGTGATGGTTAAAGTGAAAGAGAGACAACCTAGATATGTCAAGGTCAATCCTCACTTAGAGCAATTTTCCATGGAGGCCACTAAACGGTTGCTTGTGGCCGTGGTTTACCTATTCGTCTCGGTTGGTTTGGTATTGAGGTGAACCTGGGGGTTTACACGTAAATGGGTTCCCATGGCCATAAAAAAAAATACCGTTAGATTCTCGTGTTCTCTATTTTTTTCACGTGAATGTTCGTGTTCATGTGATATCCCTAACGTTTTCATGAATATATGAACACAATATATGCCAATTACGTTGCGGATGGTCATAACATTATTGATTGCGTATGGTCAATTTTATGACCACATTGTATTCTTGTGCAATGAAAGTTTGTTTACCAACAAACATACATACCCAGTATATTCCCACTGTTCAGCAGGGTCTGGGGGGGAGGATGGACACAAACCTTACCCCTATCCCAATTGGGATAGAGAGGCTGCTCCAAAGGAGTCCCCGGCTCAAAGTTGTCATTTGAAGATAGTCATCCCAACACTTTTAACGTTATTTTCACAAAATAAGTAAAATAACGTTAAAATTAGTGCAATTTTACTTTGGCCCCTAGAGGGCCCACACATATATACATTATATGTGTGCACCGCAAATAGGGCGTTGTGCAATGAAAGTTGTATATTGGTCTCAATTCTGCTTAGATAATCGACAGACTGGCAAAACGGTTGATTGTGGATAGCGTGACAAACAGGTTCTTAGCAAAATGGGTACGGGTAAAAAAACGTGCCGTTTTAAAAATATTAATTTGGTTCGGGTCAAAAGGATTCTGATCAAAATGGTTTACCTGCTATATCCTTTTATGGGGGCTAGTGGTGGTGGTGTCACAGCCATAGTTAAAAGAAATAAAATGAAGAGGGCTAGAAAAGGATATTGATTGCTTGAACCTAAAAACCTAAATCCGGTATTTTTTTACTTTGCAGGCGGAACTTGCACAATGCTTGGAACGTGATGGTTTCAAGTCAGTTTGTGAAGCAGTTGGTGCAGACTGCAGATGATCATGCCAAATTATTACAATTTTGTGATGGTTTTGTAAAGATACGCGAGTGAGTCAATGCATTTTCATAATCATATATACATTTCATCCTGAAGCTGAGTTTTCAGGACTTGCAAAATTTAAAAATTTTCCATTCTTTTTGTTTTGTTTCTTTCTTTATAAGATGGTTATTAGAGTAGTTGAAGGAAATTCACAATTTTGATATTTGGCAGATGTCCTTAAGGTGTTCCATCACAGCTTGGCAGTTTATTTTTTATTTAGTTTTATTTATGAACAGTAGCTATGTACTCCTAATTTTCTAATTTTCATTTATTTCTATCGTTTATAGAGGTGTTTTAGTGAGTCGGGTTGACGAGTTGTGGGCTTAATTAAACATGAAACTGAAAATTTTTCACCAACCCAACCCGTTACTAGGTCAGACCCACAAACACGGACCTGAATAAAGTAAATCTAAAGGTGTATTTTTTTTCTAATTGATATAATTAATGTAGGGGCCTCTTATATTAATAAAAAAAGAAAGAAAAAACCTACACCTTTAGATTTACTTTAATATGGGACCTAAAATAATAAGATGTAGTTATTCGGTTAACGCAATAAACATGGGTTAACAAAGGAACTACATCCTATTAAAAACCAACAAATTGTAAAAATTAAAGGTACAATATTTATAACCACATGATTTAAAGGGTATAAAAGTAATTTTTCTTATAAGTAAGGGAAGTTACTATTAAACTTATGGTTAGAAATGGTTCATTTAGTTCACAAGTTGTAATGGTTCTCATTTGAACATTCCTATATGTGTGTATATTTACTTTTCATAATCTACCCTACAATCATAAATCAGAATCAATATTCATAATATAATAAAAAAATACTAACCAAAGAACATCAAATTGTGCAAGTACGTTACTTTTTCAAAATAAAACTGAAGTAATATGCTATTTTTTTAATCTTGTTTGTAATTCATGTTTTAATCATTTTTATCGTATTTAAGAAATAAAATCTTAAAAGATATCATTCATTGATTATTTTTTTTGTATACTATAATCCGAATAAAAAAATGTATAAAATTCAACATTAAATATCATGATATTATATATATATATTTTTTCTAAATAAACGGGTCAAGCCGTCAACCGATGGGTTTGACCCGAAACTGACCCGTTTATATAATTGGCTTGACGGGTTTAACCTGAAATTGACTTAAACCTATTTAGTCAAAACCTTAACTCAAAAAATTCGTATTACGTTCTATCGTTTATAAGTATTTGAATCCACTATATGTGGGGCAGTTGTAAACCTTACAAGGCCATGTAACAGTTTTTATGCTACTTATATACTTTCAGTTATTTTTCTTCAAATTCTAATTTTAAATTATGAAAAGCACGATGCCAAAGTTTTAACTTATCTTTTGTTAAATATATCAACGGCACAATTGTGCATCTGGAAACCTACTATGGTTATTACACTGTAATGTTTATACTGATAAATAACACTTTGCTTTTTTAGAATATCACAACACTAATTTTTTTATTATATAAATGATTTGAAATTAATGTTTTCAAACTAAATAATTAAAATTTTTTTTAAGAAAAAAAAATTAAAAAAATGATATTATTTTTATTACTTAAATTCTTACTATTTTATCTAAAGATATCATGCGTATTATGCTTTGTAATTTTTATTAATAATTATTTAATATTTTTTTAACTCATGCAATATGTGAGTTATTGGTATATATTTTTGTAAAAATTGACATTTCCAAAATAGCTTTTTAACAAAATATTTAAGAAACAAACTTTTTACAAAAACAAAGGGTTTAAAAGATCTTACCGTCTTAATATCTTGTATTTACTTATATGTAATTTCAATCAAATTTTACTTAAAATGTCATTTTTAATTTATAAGTAATTATTATTAAATATTTAATATTTTTTTATCTAGATTGTGTAATACATATACTTTCTTATATTTCTTTTGTAAAAAAAATGTCAATGAAAATGTTTTTCTTAAATAAAATGTTTAAAAAACATGTTTAGAAATTGGTATTATTTTTTTATTATTTAAATTATTAATTAACATACAATTTTATTCATATTTTATATCATGAGACATTCTATGCATTCAATTTTTTTTTTGCAGATTATTTATTATATTTAATTTAATGTAATATACGTAACTAAAAAAGAGAAAAATTGAAAATCTAAATAGAAATTAAACATACGTATTTTTTTGAATAATATGAAATTTTGTCTACTTGGCAAATAACCATGACGGATTACTTCGGGATATGATTTGCAATTATTCAAAAACTCATGGTACTAATTGCAAGTTTAATATATATTTAAACATTCTAATTAATATTCATTCAAACATTTAAATAGAACATTAATTACAAACAATTCAAATTCAAACATTCATAAGAATATACACAACAATTGTTTAATTAACTTAAACCTAAATATCTTCATCAAAGTCTCTAACATGTTACACATGTAACATATAATTTGATCAACTATTTGCATAACTGGGTGAGCACTTGTACACTTTTATAAGTATACATATAAAAAAATGCAATTATAAGTTTAAATAGAATTAAATTCAATAGCATGCAATTATACAAGTTTGCATATAGATATGAGTTTCATCAAAGTCTCTCAAACAAGTATCAACACTTTGTTTTTAATTAAGACTAGTTAAGTATTGAATTAAAACATATATGTCACAAATTTTCAGTAGATGTATCGTTTTTCAAACTAGTTTCCATACATTGTTTCAAAGCAAGTACGTCAACAAGTTTGCAAAATTGTACATTTTCACCTTTTTTACACAATGATAAAAGATAATTGTGACAACCAGTACCTAAACAGTAGGGTTGCAGAGTAGATATATGTACGGAACTTATTTGTAATGTCTATTATATGAATACAATACGAAACAATTCATGAACAGTATGTGTGAAATGAATGTTGAAAATCAAATGTACACATGATAATACGAATCAATAACAGGTATGTTAGTTAGGAAATTATCATGTGTGAAAGTATGTGAGAATATCAAGTACAAAACGATAAAGATAGTGTTCGTGAATATTAAACAAACAGTGTATTCGTATGGGTGACGATTCATACGAATATATATGTGGGTTTAACGTCTGAATGATATCTTATAATTAGAAAACCAAATCGGAAAATAAAGTTGTTGTCGTGTTCGTACGGGTGACGATCTGTACGAATACGCACAGAAGCGTTACGTACCGACTAAACATTTAAAATAAACGTTTTTGAAATCTTAAGAATAATAAAAAAGATATTTAGAATATTTATTAGGAATTACCGCTTAAAAAGAATTTAAAACAATTATTTTTACAAATATACAAAACTTTACGAAACATAACGGAAATGCCACGTTAAAACGAGACTGAACACGGGCATAATGACCCGGGCTATAAAAGCCCTAAATCACTTCATTTATTACTTCAACCACCAGCCAACTACCCCTCTCTCTAAAATCAGGCCACTCTCACTCTAGAATCTCTCTCTAGATTCAAACACTCAAATTCTCCAATTCTTAACTTAATTGCAAGTTCTTGGTGTCAAAACGGTCCTTGTAACACGAAGAACACAAAAGTACAACGGATCCAGGCTTTGAATCAAAAAAAGTGAAGTAAAATGAAGCTCAAACCTACGGTTTTTGGGGTTTTCACTAAAACCCGGCTAGATGAACTTGTAATTAGGGTTATGGCCACTAAACCGCATAGGAATTTCATGAATATGTTCTAGGATCACTTTGAACATGTTAGGAAAAGGATTAAAAGGGTTGAAAATGACTGGACAAGTTCGGGACCTTAGTATCGACGCAAGAACATCATCTGGGCTTAGTAGCGATGGATCTGGGTTGTCACAACATTCATCCATCGACATTATAAAGCTTGATGGACAAGGTCTGACCAAGGACTCATCGATACTATTAAGTTTAATGAAGTCCAAGGCTATGTGCATAAGTACTCATCGATATTGGCAGTATCGATGCCCCTAGTATCGACAACAAGGTTTGGTCAACTTATTAGCATCAACAAGCGCGTTTGATGTTTTTCCATGTCCTGGTCGAACTTAAAGTTGTCGTTACTACCTGAAACCCATTGATGTTATTACTTCAAAAAAGTCCAAGTGGTTGGAGCTGGTTCCATCGATATTGCTGAGTCCGATGGCTGTGATGGAGGTTCCAAGTTAGCATCGATATAGATAGTATCGATGGTATCCATTTGATGATTTAGGGAGGGTATCGATACAATTAGTATCGATACCACCTAAATATTGTCGTAACTAATAACCTTTAATGTGGTTCAAGTAATTCTAACCTCATTTGGGCAAAATCTAAGTAGTCATAAAGATCACACAAGCTCTATTATCATCGTGGTACCGATGGGGTGACCAAAGGTGACTTAGAGTGTGTGTGTCGATACTATTAGTATCGACACCTCCTTTGGCTCACTCATATCATCGATACTAACTCTCTCATGCAATCCAAGATACTTAAACAATCAAGGGGACAAGGATAAACACAACAAGGGGTGAATCAAATAACAAAATGGCAAGGAGTTGGGGCTAATGCTATGAGGGTTTAACCCAATTTCAAGTTGGTGAACCCAAGGTTTTCATAACTTAAGCGTAATGATGGTTAAAATGTGTTAATCAACATCATACAATTAAAGATAAAGGATAATAATAACACATTTTGAAAGGTAATAACAAATAAACCAAAAGAGTTTTTATAAAACAATGATGCTATTTCTGTTATATTATACATGATTTCTAAACTATTATGAAATATTTTTAAACATTGCAACCACATATCTCGTAACATAAACTTATATTTCTTAGAAATAAGGGTAAGTCTAATTTTAGAGATGGGTAATGGTTTAAAGGCATATGGAAGGCAAGTTAGTTAAATCAACCTAGTGACACACTTAAGCTTAGGATAAATCACATAGTCCCACAAGTAGAGTCCTCACAACGTGAAATGGATATGATACTCACAACACAGAACCCTACTTTATGAAAACATGTGTTGAATTCAATCCAATCCCCACTAACAAGCGTGTGCATTCGTAAATCAAATCAAACACACAAAAACACAGGTGAGTTCATTGCCTCTTTTCTAAACATTTTGGTTTATAACTACAAGGCTGAGAAGCATGCTTAAATATTTTCTTATGATTATATTTTTGTATGTTATACTTCCAATTTATTTTTGTTATGTATTAATGATATCCTAGATGATCTCTAGGTGACTTTATACATGTTCTTATAAATTTTGTCTACTTATAGGTAGTTAAATTGTTTCATATATAGTTCATTGGTAAGAATTAAGTACAAGTTTTCAAAGAATCAAATCCATGTTTTCAACGAATCAAATACAAGTTTTAAAAAAAATCAAATACATGCTTTCAACGAATCAAATACAAGTTTTCAACAAATCAAGTACTCATTTTCAATGAAACAAGTTTTCAAATACGACGAATCAAGAACGAATCAAGTACCCTTTTTGGTGAAATTATGGGAAATATCAAAGATAATATGTGCGGACGAATCAAGAAACGAATCAAGATGAAACAAGTACGAATCAAGAAGTCCTATAATTCAAGAAGTCATAGCTAAACTTGTTGATTATAGGCCACATGCGTGATGATATTTACAGAACCCACTAACCCACTAAGATTCATTTGATTGTAACTCGAGTTGACCCAAGACCCCAATCAATATGACTTAGTAATGTTTAGCTATGAATTTAGTTAAGCATCTAAAATATTTTTTTTCCAACTTCCACATCAGGATCATAGGAATGATCGGTTGTGGAAAGCGAAACATAGGGTAAACTCAAAGAATCAAGATTGGTGTGAATTCAAAGAACCAAGTATGTTATTGGTAGGGAGTGAGACGCCTAATTGTCACTAATTAACAACATCATATCCGGTCCGGTATGTGGTGGGCTGGTGTCACACCCTACGTCGCGTGCGGAATCCACGGCGCGTGACGTAATGAATTCATAACCATAGTTCAAGAATAACCCAAGATTTACTAATGTTTCATAGTTATTAGATAGATTAACACAAACGCACACAATATTATACATCAAAGTATACACATAATGATAATATTACAAAACGTCTAGTTTGTTTCTCGTTTCTAGGTCACCCTAAACATTCATAGCATCTTGACCTAGCTGAATTTCCTGATCCTGCTTACCTGAAACATGTAAAGAAACTGGGATCAACCACACGTGGTTGAGTGAGAAACATATATTTTGAGTTAACATATTTTGTATAAACTTGAGTAGCAATTATAGCACAAGCTCATTATATAAATGTATTGAAATACAAACCCAATGAACATGCAAATATCAAACTTATTGCAATATCTTTCCATGTGTGATACACCACGTGTATCCAGTTCGTGTGGTGTCCAACCCGCAGTTGGAGCACACGTTTTTGTGTTCGCGGTTTCCCGCATATGGACCATACCAGTACTACCAGGGGCTTGACGAATCAAGTTAATGATATTGCATAAGAATAGCATCATTCAGCATTTGTATAACCAAAACATGTAAATGATTTGCATTGTATCAATAGTTTGCTTCCACAATAGTTTACATGTTCCACCCCGCGGTTTTAGCAAAAGAAAAGAAAAGGGGTTATGAGTCTCACCTGTCTTATTGAAGTGTTTGATATTTTGAGGTATCACAGAAAATCTGAAGAGAATTCTGCAATTCATTAATGTTTTATGAGTTCTTTGTATTTGAATTGGATTATCAGAATATTCCTTGACTTTTGATAACAAGGAATAACAGTTCGGATTATCAAGCGGATCATAATCCTTAATCAGCCTCCTTAAGTTAATATTGCACAATGTGCGATAAACAAGGAACCTATAATGATTTAGGTTCCTATTAAGGAGTTTATGACTAACTGGATTAATCACGACATTTTCGGATTAATCACGACATTTTCGGATTAATCAAATAGATGTTGATTGTTGATTATTTTACTAAAACAATTTCTAGATGAATTTCTGGATTAGGAATAGTAAATCCTTGTTATTGATCATTTAGGTATCATGAAACATGAGAATGTGATATTAAAATAGGTTTAATAACCATGCTCAATATACTAATCTGACTGTTATCATAAACATCAGATCGTTATTCCGGTGATTATCTTTATGCTTGTCATTAGTTTGAAACACTTGGATTTAACCTAGCATTTCAAGAAATGATCAAGACAATCACAATCATTGTTACAATCAAATGGTTTAAACCATTTTAATCATAGTTATGGTTTCATGAAAACCGGGCATTATAACAGCTCAAAACAATGATTTACCCGTTAACATATCGAGTTCTTCGTTTATAATCATTTCTAGCCATCATCTAGGCAATAATCAACAATCCTAACTATACCATTTAAGTTTAAAAACAAGATCTAATCAACCATTATCAAACTAGAAAGTTAAAACGAACCGTTACCTAATCAAACGGATTCTGGAGTGTAGAACAACGATCAGTACTTCTAAAAACGTTCCTTGGTGCGATCCATGGATTTAAAAACCTTTAGAACTGAGATTTTCTGCTCAAAATACGTTCTGGTTCGTCTGGAGATGAATTCTTGTAAAAAATCTTCGAATTCTGGTGATTTGCAGCTTATAGACGAATTCTGGGTCCGGGGCGGTACGCCCGGATGGGAAATTTTTCATGCATACCAGTGTCACACCCCCTGCGCCGCGTGCGGAATCCACGGCGCGGTGACGATCGAGAGTTGAATCATGCACAAGTATTGAATAAGAACAACCACAATGCGTTACTAAATTTCAAAATGTTTAGACCATTGTTTAGTTACAAACATTCTATCTATCTATCAAAAGAATAACAACTACAGACCCAAAATATAGTTTACAAAATAAGACTTCAAACAAGACAATTAAACAATCAGGATTTAGTGTGTTTCTAATCCATCCTAGCTTGTTTCTTCATCTTGTTTTATCTTAAACGGTCTCCTTAGTTGTCCCTTAGAATGTCTTAAACCTGATTACCTGAAACACGTGAAAAGTAACTGTCAACTACAAAAGTAGTTGGTGAGAACAATAGGTTTAACATTTGTAAATATGAATCTGCATTGTAAGGCATATGTATAAAACAATGAATGAAAATACATGGATGGTTGCAACCCAAACTAACATCAAGTCTGTAAAACGTGTCCAAACAGTCATCAGACTGTTTGCTAGAAAACCAACATATAATCAAGTCCCAAACTACGTTTGGAATTAGAAAATTTGTCAGCAACATTGATATAACCATTCGTAACCAAATCCTGCAGTTAGCTTTTAAAACAAATTTAAAAGCTAACTCCAGAATTAGGCCTGCCCAATTGTGTCCACTTTCCCTTGTTGTGATCACCCAGTACTAACGCTAAATGAATATGTAACTTGATGTGTGTATAAGTTTGTTCACAACGATGAACACCATGCTTTTGAAAACTTGAATTGAAACCCTTTGATTGAATGCCTTATTTGATTTCCATGATTTGAAAACTTTCCGTGAATACCATGAATACCAATGATTGAAATCACTTGTTTGAATACCTCTATGAAAACCATTGGTTGAAAACCTCGTATTGAAACCCTTGATTGAATACCAAAGATAGTATCCTTGTGTAATAACAAGGTTTATAACATATAATTTTAATCAAAAACACGAGTTTATAGTAAAAGAGTTTATAAATCTCATTAGTTAAAAGTGTTTAGCGTTTATAAAACCATTGGAGTAAAGTTGATATAAAACAGTTTAAAGACCCTTTATAAAACCTTTTTAATAACATCAATTTTAACCGTTGATATAACATTTTAAACAGTTGATAAATCCTTTGAAAATAGTTGAGAAATCTCTAGGATTTCTAAAGTGAACTTGTAACAGTTGAACAATAGCATAAAGAGAGTTTGATTACGTATTCCACCCCAAAACAGTTGAAAAACAGTAAAAGAGGGGCTAAAGTTCTCACCTGTCTGCAGTAGACTCTGAACTGTAACAAATAGCAAGTAGCAAACATGACTTCTAACTGGTTCCTATATCATTGTAATCATACATAAGATATAAGATTTATGATTGTATAGACTTTGATTTATTGATTGACTTGTGTTAGTTTGCTCATGAATTGTGTTTGGATCACTTGTTCACTATATTCAAAGAGTGTTATGTCAACTTGAAAACCATATTTGGATCCACGAAGAAATGATCGATTTATGAAAAGTATCATATGGTCTTATGCATAAGCTTTGTTATGCATAAAAGCAACACGCGTTTATGACTTTTTACCCTTTGTTCATATGACACCACTTGAAAAGTTTATGACTTAAGTGTTTTTGATTATCCTAAGTGTTTAAAGAGGTGTTTAAGGTTTTTGTCCAAGGATTAAATGACTTAACCGATTTCCACATCTCACCCATAGATACTACCCATTTCGGTGGGTGTTTAAGTTTGATTTCTATGTTTACCCTATTGGTTCATCACATCCATCATCCTTGGAACATCGTGACACAATTACCACAAGGGTTTTGAGTCGGCCTTAAGGCTTGGATGGCTGTCCCAAACGGGTAAAAATGTATGCATGCGAATTCAATAAGGGATGAGTCTCAACGGTTGTGATGTTGGGGTCGAGGGGTCTTAAACCTCTATGAAACCCACCTCCGACTAAACCCGGCAGCCCTATTAATCGTGACCGAGCGTTTAACAGCCCCGAATATCGATGGTCTAGATCGGGGTCCCCTTGGCTAACCATTTTCTACCCCATCGTAGTGGTTTTCGGATTTGGTTCGGCCCGACCAAGGTGGTGAGCGGCGAGGAGGGTACTCGGCTATCACTAGGTCGACTTTGGCAGCCCCTTTTGAGCCTATTCTAACCATTTTCTAACTTGGGTTCTGCTTATACTGTTAACAAGGGTGACAAACAAGGGTTGGGGGATCATAGGGAGCATTGAAAGAGGTAATAATATTGGTTTTAGGTGCAGGTGTGCATGAGGTTTACGATGGCAGCAAGATTCAGCCATGGCAGCCCCGTTTTTACCCCTTGCAGCCACGATCAGCCCTTGTCAACCAAAAATAATCTTAATACAAGTCAATCTAGATGTTCCTATGCTGATTACAGGTCAAAATCGTGAGCTATAAGGGCTGTATATGCAGTTTTGAGGTGAAGAAGAAGATGAACAGTAACATACCTGCAGATCAGCCCCTTCTTTCCACGATTCCGGCCAGTATACTTCGAGTTAGCTCCGATCCATTGTACTCCTAGATTCCTCTCGTCGAGCCGGTCGTTTTGATATATTATATGCGCGATTCCGACGAGAAACCAAGAAGTTATGGCTGAATTTGTGGAGGTGTTCTTGTTGAAAATGGGAATTCGAAAATTAGAGAGAGAGAACGAGTTTGCTGCATTTATTATTTTTTTTTGAGAAAGAAATGAGGATTTTAAGGTTTTTATGTCTCGGAAGGTTCCCCGCGTGTTCGGGTTCGGTTTCGCGTATTTTTTCGCGCGTATCGTTACGATCACGAAATTAAAGATTTTGAATTGTAAACTAGTTTTTTTGAATTGTTTTTGATGAGTTTCAAAATTGTAAAATGTAAAATAAATATTTTACTTATTTTTACATTTCGTTCGTTGTCAGACCGTTAAACAAATACAATTACGTGTATACCCGCAATCGTGTACGTTTTTCGATCGTATTATTTATTTATTGCCGTTTACTCGTAATTATAAGTTCAACATTCGTATCATTATGGATCGTCACCCATAACTATACTCAGTCTCGCTTACGTATTACGATTTTGTTTAATTAGTTCGCTTGTCATACTATACGTCTAAACACTACGCACTAACACTATCCCAATGTATAGGGCATACCCCAGAGTCCAGCTACCTGCCTTATCTGACGCCGTGCCACCACTGTTTTGATATAATACGATACTGTTCTTGCCTCGCGTAATCGACTGTAAATAAATAATACATACTTGTTCCTAATTAAAGAATTCCTATAACACACAAACACATATATGAACACTTGAATCACATTTACATACTGAATGTAATACACATTGCACTAACACTGTCTATAACTGCTATGACTATATGCACAGATGTTACAGTCTCCCCTAGTTAAGGGAATTTCGTCCCGAAATTAACTAGCCGAAGGTACTGTAAAAAGATGAGGGTACTTGAGCTTCATCTGGTTTTCACGTTCCCAGGTGAACTCAACACCACGTTTGCCCACCCATCGTACCTTTACGATCGGAATACGCCTACGTTTAAGTTTCTTGACTCCATGATCCATGATTTCTACCGGACGTTCTATGAATTGCATGTTGTTTTGAATCTGAATGTCTTCCAGTGGAATCTGAACATCATGATCTGCCAAGCATTTCTTAAGATTCGATACATGAAAAGTATCGTGAACATTGCTTAGCTCCACCGGAAGTTTGAGTTTGTAGGCTACGGGACCAATCCTTTCCAGGATATCAAAAGGTCCAACGTACCTTGGTGCAAGTTTCCCTTTCTTCCCGAATCGGACAACGCCTTTCCAGGGAGAAACCTTAAGTAAGACTCGGTCACCAACTTGAAACTCAAGTGGTTTCCGACGTCGATCGGCATAGCTCTTTTGTCTATCCCTTGCGGCCTTAAGCCTTGATTGAATGATTGTGATTTCGTCGGTTGTTTCTTGAATGAGTTCAGGTCCTACGACCTGTGAATCACCAACCTCGGTCCAGCAGACCGGTGATCGGCACTTCCTACCATATAAAGCTTCGAATGGTGCACATTGAATGCTTGTATGGTAACTCTTGTTGTACGAAAACTCGATGAGTGGAAGATGAGTGTCCCAACTCCCACCGAAATCGATCACACAAGAACAAAGCATGTCATCGAGTGTTTGGATAGTCCTTTCGCTTTGACCGTCGGTTTGGGGATGATACGCCGTGCTAAGATTAACACGAGTTCCCAAAGCCTTTTGCAATGATTGCCAAAAGCGAGAAGTGAAACGACTATCACGATCAGAAATGATTGATGTTGGAGTACCATGACGCGCAATGATTTCGTTGATGTATAAAGTAGCTAACTTCTCCATCTTGTAATCCTCTCGGATTGGGAGAAAATGAGCAGATTTGGTGAGTCGATCAACGATCACCCAAATCGAATCGAATCCTCGCGGAGTTCTCGGCAACTTGGTTATGAAATCCATGGAAATTTGTTCCCATTTCCATTGAGGAATTTCAGGTTGCTGTAGAAGTCCCGAAGGCTTTTGATGTTCTGCTTTGACCTTTGAACATGTTAGACATTTCCCCACATACAGTGCTATGTCTTTCTTCATTCCCGGCCACCAGTAAGATGCCCGTAAGTCTTGGTACATCTTATCTGCTCCAGGATGAACTGAGTATCGCGACTTATAAGCCTCATCACAGATGAGCGTGCACAATTCTTCTGACTTTGGAATCCAAATGCGGCCGTTGAGATATAACACACCATCAGATCGAGGTTCTAATTTCTTCTCAATTCCGCAGTCTAAGTCTGTTTTCAGCTGATTGTCTGTCACCACCTGTTGTTGTGTGATTCGAATCAAATCCTTCAAGTTTGGCTGTGTGTTGATCTCCATGGCTCTTACACGAATTGGCTTGACTGGTTCCTTACGACTAAGAGCATCCGCCACCACATTGGTTTTACCCGGATGGTAACGAATCTCACAGTCATAATCAGTTAGAAGCTCAACCCAGCGCCGTTGTCTCGTGTTGAGTTCTTTCTGATTAAGGATATGTTGCAGGCTCTTGTGGTCGGTATAGTGACACATTTAGTACCATAAAGGTAGTGTCTCCAAATCTTCAATGCAAAGACCACATCCCCTAACTCAAGGTCATGAGTAGTATAATTCTTCTCGTGAACCTTAAGCTGTCTTGAAGCATATGCAATCACCTTGTCTCGTTGCATAAGTACACAACCGAGTCCAAGGTTTGAAGCATCGCAGTAGACAATAAAATCATCACTGCCTTCTGGAAGACTAAGAATAGGGGAGTTGCATAACTTTTGTTTAAGAAGTTGAAATCCATCTTCTTGTTTCTATCCCCATATAAAAGCTTGACTTTTCTGGGTCAAAGTGGTAAGTGGCAAGGCGATCTTTGAAAAATTCGCGATGAATCTCCGGTAATAGCCTGCCAATCCCAGAAATGAACGAATCTCTGTCGGGGTAGATGGGGTAGTCCAGTTCTTAATTGCCTCAATCTTCGCTGGATCTACGTGTATCCCATCCTTATTAATGACATGCCCTAAGAAGTGAATTCTTTTAGCCAAAATTCACACTTTGAGAATTTAGCATAAAGTTGTTCCGCTCTTTGTAGCTCTAAGACTTTCTTCAAATGATCCTCATGTTCTTGTTCCGTCTTTGAATAGATCAGTATATCGTCAATAAAGACGATAACAAACTTATCTAAGTAAGGCCTGCAGACTCGATTCGTCAAGTCCATGAACACTGCAGGTGCATTGGTCAGTCCAAATGGCATAACCACAAACTCGTAGTGTCCGTATCGAGTCCTAAATGCAGTCTTGGGTATATCCTCATCATTTACTCGTAACTGATGATACCCGGATCGTAGATCAATTTTAGAAAAGCAAGTCGCTCCCTGTAATTGATCAAACAGATCATCGATCCTAGGCAGAGGATATCTATTCTTGATTGTCAACTTGTTTAGCTCACGATAATCAATGCACATACGAAATGAACCATCTTTCTTCTTGACAAAAAGAACCGGAGCTCCCCAAGGAGAGAAACTCGGTCTTATGAAACCTTTGTCTAGAAGTTCTTGTAGTTGACTAGACAGCTCCTGCATCTCAGACGGTGCTAATCGATACGGTGACTTCGCCACTGGGTTTCCTCCAGGGACGGGATCGATTCTAAACTCCACTTGCCGAATCGGCGGTAATCCAGGCAAATCTTCTGGGAATACGTCCGGATAATCTCTGATGATCGGAACATCTCCAACCGCTTTCTTCTCAGGTTTCTTTTCTACCACGTGAGCCAGGAACGCCAGGTATTTCTTCTTCAGGTACTTCCTAGCCTTGATACACGACACAATCTTCAGTCCGCGGCAGGGTTTCTCACCGTAAACTTGCATCATTTCGCCGGATGGTAAGGGAAGTCGAATAAGTTTCTCCGAGCATACCATCTCAGCATGGTTTTCAGATAACCAATCCATTCCTACTACAACCTCGAAGCTTCCGAGTGTCATAGGAATGAGATCGATACGGAAAAGATGATCGTTCAATCTCAATTCACAATCGCGAATTATTGAATTCACTAATATGGTCTTACCATTCGCTACTTCTACGGTGTAAGGAGCATCAAGTATAGATGGTTGTTTATTAAACAGTGAAGAAGTATTAGTAGAGACAAAACTTCTATCAGCACCAGTGTCAAATATGATAGAAACGTAGTGATCATTAATGAGAAATGTACCCGTGATGACTGCCGGGTCCTCGCGTGCTTCGGAAGTTCCGATGACAAAAGCACGAGCAGTAGCAGTTGTGTTGTTGAGACGGGGACATTGGTTCCTGAAGTGTCCCTCTGCTCCACAGTTGTAACATACCCTTCCACCAGTAGTAGCAGGATTAGCGGTGGTAGTTGTAGCAGCAGCTAGATGAGCAGATCTACATGTTGCAGCCAAGTGTCCCATCCGTCCACACTTGAGACATTTCCTGCATGGAATAGTAGGTAGGTGATGGTATTGGCATCTGTTGCAAAGTGGAAACGGACCCGTATAAGGCTTTCGGGCCGTTGCAGGTTGTGGCATAGCAGTTACAGGAGTGGCTTGTACAGGTGTAGCTGCAGTCAAGGCTGCATAATTCTTAATCACCCTCTGTTTCTGCTTCTTCTTCTTAGGTTGATGTTGTTCAGGCTTCTTGCCTTCTTCAATCTGTGCTCTCTTATACCCCTTTCGAGCGAGCACACCCGCTTTGACATATTCTTCGGTAAGAGTAGCGCCCAGATGAATTGCCGCCTCTAGAGTAGTGGGGTTACTTCCCATAACAGTTCCCCTGATGACTAGGGGTAATCCCTCAATGTACTTCTCTATCCTGCGGGATAGAGGAGTAACCAGATGTGGCACCAGAATGCACAACTCATGGAACCGAGTTGTATATTTAGCGCTCTCGCCACTGTCCTGAACCAAATTCCACATCTCCACCTCGAGTTTCTACAGTTCATGGCGTGGACAAAACTGTTCCACCAATACCTTCTTGAAATCTTCCCACGGTAAGGCCAAAGCAACTTCCCGTCCTCTGGTGTTCTTCTCCGAATTCCACCAGGTGAGTGCGCTCTTGTGAAAAGCGCTTGAAGCCATCTTAACCTTTAGATTTTCTAGACATCCGGTGAAGTCTAGGATGTCCTCAATGCTTTCCAGCCATTGCAGTAAACTAGTAGCTCCCTCAGTACCAGCATACTTGGGAGGCTTAGCATCATTGAACTGCTTATAAGTGAAGGTAGCAGTTCCGGCGTTAGTGACATTTGAATTGTGTGCTGAATCCCTGGTACTTCCCCGAAGATTCTGGGCGATATCAGTGACCATACCCGAAATAACATCCTTCATATGTACAGCGATGGCCTGGGCAATTTTGTTGATCTCATCATCATTGCCACTTGTTGAACCCCCTCCGTTGGGATCACGTCGAGGAGGCATTCTATGAATAGAAGCCACAAGTGGGTCAGAAATGAGAAAGGATACAATTGAATTTACATGATAAAGTTAGTAATATCCCCATACTACTAATATTATCATTCAATTGTAATATGAGCAGGTACACGTATAAGCAAATAACTTATTAGCATACTTCTCATGTGAATATGTACGATGTCTTATGATTTCACTCCACCAAACCTACACACGGGAACTTTCCCGATATACCGAAGATAGTATATATATAGGGCATACAAAAGGGTCAAGCAAACTGCCAGCCTAGTCGCCATCCCACCACCACTTCGATATACCACGATCATGCCCTTGCTAGCATTTGGCAATACGATTGTATGGATTTCCAAGTATGTTCCATTGATTAAGAATTCCATTATCTTTGATCAATTGAACTATGATTGAATCTATGATTGATTTATGATTGAATTATGTGTGCACCTACTAACAATTGTTAACATGTAGAACTAAATCATATGTGTGCTCTACATTTTTCCCGTTAACCTATGTTAGTAAGTACTAAGCATGTAATCACTTAAGAATTTCACTTAAGGTTTACATTTAAAGATTGTTCACAGCTTGATTGATTCACACACTTGATTGATTCATCTTTGATTGATTCACACAATGGTTGTATCTCAAATGATTGTATCTCACACGTTTGACTAATGTTCAATGATTCCAGTTGTTCCCGAATCTTCACTTCAAATACGAATGCCGAATTCCCCCTGTCATACTGAAGATAGCTTATATATAGGGCTTACATAGGGTCAAGCAAACTGCCTGCCCAGCCGACATCCCACCACCACTTCAGTATGCCAGAGCTTGGCCGCCATTTGTATTTGAAGCTAGAATTCCAACTCTTGATTGATTATGCTTGATTCATGATTGTTTCTTGAACTATGAATATGATTATGATTGTCAAAACCGAGATTCTTGATTTAGTAAAAATCAGGACCTTAGGTTTTAATATATGTGTCCTAGGTTAATTAACCTAGGTTCTCAATACTTACAGTACTGAGTATAATGATCTCCTTATGTGAACTTCAACTAAAGAATACTGTTACACAGATTCTAAGTTATGAAGTCCTAATGAAATGAATACATGATGATGATAACATGATTAGAATTTCTGATCAAAGATACTAAGAATACAGATCTTTGCCTCTAAAATTCTGTAATGAATTCTGATTGAGAATTTCAGATCAAGGATACTAAGAATACAGATCCTTGCCTCTGAAATCCTTTAATGAACTCTGATTGAGAATTTCAGATCAAGGATACTAAGAATACAGATCCTTGCCTCTGAAATCCTTTAATGAACTCTGATTGAGAATTTCAGATCAAGGATACTAAGAATACAGATCCTTGCCTCTGAAATCCTTTAATGAACTCTGATTGAGAATTTCAGATCAAGGATACTAAGAATACAGATCATTGCCTCTAAAATCCTTTAATGAACTCTGTGTTGAGAAATTTAATTCGGTTTCTAAAATTATAGAATCCCGATTCAAATTTCTTGACTAGATACTAAATCTTAGAAGTGTATCCCTAAGATCTTTCAAGCTTAATGTAGACTTAATGCTTACTTAAGTTTACTTAGATCCTAAGTATCCTCAAGCCTATAGCACTTAGTCCTATTGGGTAGCTTAGGTTATAGTCTAGGTCGTTAATTATTGGGTTTTTCCTAGTTCTCTACAACCTTGGCTCTGATACCAACCTGTCACACCCCCTGCGCCGCGTGCGGAATCCACGGCGCGGTGACGATCGAGAGTTGAATCAAGCACACGTATTGAATAAGAACAACCACAATGCGTTACTAAATTTCAAAATGTTTAGACCATTGTTTAGTTACAAACATTCTATCTATCTATCAAAATAATAACAACTACAGACCCAAAATATAGTTTACAAAATAAGACTTCAAACAAGACAATTAAACAGTCAGGATTTAGTGTGTTTCTAATCCATCCTAGCTTGTTTCTTCATCTTGTTCTATCTTAAACGGTCTCCTTAGTGGTTCCTTAGAATGTCTTAAACCTGAATACCTGAAACATGTGAAAAGTAACTGTCAACTACAAAAGTAGTTGGTGAGAACAATAGGTTTAACATTTGTAAATATGAATCTGCATTGTAAGGCATATGTATAAAACAATGAATGAAAATACATGGATGGTTGCAACCCAAACTAACATCAAGTCTGTAAAATGTGTCCAAACAGTCATCAGACTGTTTGCTAGAAAACCAACATATAATCAAGTCCCAAACTACGTTTGGAGTTAGAAAATTTGTCAGCAACATTGATATAACCATTCGTAACCAAATCCTGCAGTTAGCTTTTAAAACAAATTTAAAAGCTAACTCCAGAATTAGGCCTGCCCAATTGTGTCCGCTTTCCCTTGTTGTGATCACCCAGTACTAACGCTAAATGAATATGTAACTTGATGTGTGTATAAGTTTGTTCACAACGATGAACACCATGCTTTTGAAAACTTGAATTGAAACCCTTTGATTGAATGCCTTATTTGATTTCCATGATTTGAAAACTTTCCGTGAATACCATGAATACCAATGATTGAAATCACTTGTTTGAATACCTCTATGAAAACCATTGGTTGAAAACCTCGTATTGAAACCCTTGATTGAATACCAAAGATAGTATCCTTGTGTAATAACAAGGTTTATAACATATAATTTTAATCAAAAACACGAGTTTATAGTAAAAGAGTTTATAAATCTCATTAGTTAAAAGTGTTTAGCGTTTATAAAACCATTGGAGTAAAGCTGATATAAAACAGTTTAAAGACCCTTTATAAAACCTTTTTAATAACATCAATTTTAACCGTTGATATAACATTTTAAACAGTTGATAAATCCTTTGAAAATAGTTGAGAAATCCCTAGGATTTCTAAAGTGAACTTGTAATAGTTGAACAATAGCATAAAGAGAGTTTGATTACGTGTTCCACCCCAAAAAAGTTGAAAAACAGTAAAAGAGGGGCTAAAATTCTCACCTGTCTGCAGTAGACTCTGAACTATAACAAATAGCAAGTAGCAAACAGGACTTCTAAATAGTTCCTATATCACTGTAATCATACATAAGATATAAGATTTATGATTGTATAGACTTTGATTTATTGATTGACTTGTGTTAATTTGCTCATGAATTGTGTTTGGATCACTTGTTTACTATATTCAAAGAGTGTTATGTCAACTTGAAAACCATATTCGGATCCACGAAGACATGATCGATTTATGAAAAGTATCATATGGTCTTATGCATAAGCTTTGTTATGCATAAAAGCAACACGCGTTTATGACTTTTTACCCTTTGTTCATATGACACCACTTGAAAAGTTTATGACTTAAGTGTTTTTGATTATCCTAAGTGTTTAAAGAGGTGTTTAAGGTTTTTGTCCAAGGATTAAATGACTTAACCGATTTCCACGTCTCACCCATAGATACTACCCATTTCGGTGGGTGTTTAAGTTTGATTTCTATGTTTACCCTATTGGTTCATCACATCCATCATCCTTGGAACATCATGACACAATTACCACAAGGGTTTTGAGTCGGCCTTAAGGCTTGGATGGCTGTCCCAAACGGGTAAAAATAAATGCATGCATGCGAATTCAATAAGGGATGGGTCTCAACGGTTGTGATGTTGGGGTCGAGGGGTCTTAAACCTCTATGAAACCCACCTCCGACTAAACCCGGCAGCCCTATTAATCATGACCGAGCGTTTAACAGCCCCGAATATCGATGGTCCAGATCGGGGTCCCCTTGGCTAACCATTTTCTACCCCATCGTAGTGGTTTTCGGCTTTGGTTCGGCCCGACCAAGGTGGTGAGCGGCGAGGAGGGTACTCGGCTATCACTAGGTCGACTTTGGCAGCCCCTTTTGAGCCTATTCTAACCATTTTCTAACTTGGGTTCTGCTTATGCTGTTAACAAGGGTGACAAACAAGGGTTGGGGGATCATAGGGAGCATTGAAAGAGGTAATAATATTGGTTTTAGGTGTAGGTGTGCATGAGGTTTACGATGGCAGCAAGATTCAGCCATGGCAGCCCCGTTTTTACCCCTTATAGCCGCAATCAGCCCTTGTCAACCAAAAATAATCTTAATACAAGTCAATCTAGATGTTCCTATGCTGATTACAGGTCAAAATCGTGAGCTATAAGGGCTGTATATGCAGTTTTGAGGTGAAGAAGAAGATGAACAGTAACATACCTGCAGATCTGCCCCTTCTTTCCACGATTCTGGCCAGTATACTTCGAGTTAGCTCCGATCCATTGTACTCCTAGATTCCTCTCGTCGAGCCGGTCGTTTTGATATATTATATGCGCGATTCCGACGAGAAACCAAGAAGTTATGGCTGAATTTGTGGAGGTGTTCTTGTTGAAAACGGGAATTCGAAAATTAGAGAGAGAGAACGAGTTTGCTGCATTTTTTATTTTTTTTTTGAGAAATAAATGAGGATTTTAAGGTTTTTATGTCTCGGGAGGTTCCCCGCGTGTTCGGGTTCGGTTTCGCGTATTTTTTCGCGCGTATCGTTACGATCACAAAATTAAAGATTTTGAATTGTAAACTAGTTTTTTTGAATTGTTTTTGATGAGTTTCAAAATTGTAAAATGCAAAATAAATATTTTACTTATTTTTACATTTCGTTGTCAGACCGTTAAACAAATACAATTACGTGTATACCCGCAATCGCGTACGTTTTTCGATCGTATTATTTATTTATTGCCGTTTACTCGTAATTATAAGTTCAACATTCGTATCATTATGGATCGTCACCCATAACTATACTCAGTCTCGCTTACGTATTACGATTTTGTTTAATTAGTTCGCTTGTCATACTATTCGTCTAAACACTACGCACTAACACTATCCCATTACACCGAACGCAGTATATGTGTCACACCCCCAATTTTCAACTAACGGAATCATACCGTTTGGGAACGTGACAAACCAGGATCTCAGATCATTAGACATAACGAAGACCTCTATATGATTTTCAAAACATACTTTGGTCTTAAAACATCAACATCAAAGTTTACAAAGTTTGCGGAAGCGTTTAAAACATTAACAGTGTAAAAATGTAAATTACAATGTAAAGTTTTCAAATGTTCAAATTCAAAGAACTATTAAGTAAAGACATGCATGCGACTCAATCTCCTAGTCCATGCCTGCTTTCTGGTGTCCTTAGCGTCCTGAGAAAACATGTAAATCAAGTCAACCCAAAGGTTGGTGCATAACACAGGTTTAAGCATTCACAAATGTTGAAACCACAGTTTGAATATAAAATTTGCAGATAACATAATCACACATGCATAGTCATGATAGCTAGTCATTTATACTATTTACATAAGTGGTCGACACCGAAGCTGACTAGTGTATGCTGCCGCATATTTTGCCTTGCCACTATTGTCTAGCACAAACAATAGTAATATGTTTTGGCTAGTCAAACACCTGCGTAGATCCCATCTACCAAGTGAGGTTTGTCAAACCTAATAGATCTATTTCCAACTACCACGCTTTGCACTACGGCAAACTAAACGGTTCGAAGTGTAAGGACTTGTAAATGCTATGTGTACACTTAATGTAAACAGCTAACTCATGCCAGTGATATGTATCTAAAATGTCTGTTTGCACATGTTTTCTCCCCCAAAACAGTTAAAATAAGAAAGGGTCCGTGTACGCACCTTTGATTATTTGCAGAATGATCAAATATGTGAACTTGCGTAGATAATCCTCTTACGAAGGATCTGTGTTTAAACAATAACGTTGTGTTATTCAGGTTGTCGTTTTGTGCTTGAAATCACATACGTGTCAACACACATATGTTAGAGTGTTAAGAATATGCATACGTATGTACGCGTGCCTTTGAAATCGTTTAAATAAAACCATATACGATTTTATTTAAATAAACGTAATTATACGCGATTACGTTTTCGATCAAAAATGTGAATTTTATTATTTTGGAGTGTTCGTATTCCCAATACGGTTCTAACACAACTCGAATGGGTTAAATCGGAGCTTGTATGTGAAAGATATTGCAAAAATACCAAAAATGGTATTTTTTTCCAAAACCGGCCACTGCATGGCTCGAACCCGCGACCTGCCACTCACAACACACACACACTACCATCCTCACCCGCTAGGGTATCGCATCAGTATTCCAGAATTAATTGTTTTAAATCCTCCTCTATTCGGTTTCCCTTTTCCTATTATAGCCGAAGCAAAAATCCTTCCAATTGTCCCCGATTCGAATCCCTTCGAACCCAAAACCATAGGGATATCATCAATCCTGATCTTGCGAACCTATCTATGTAATTTAATTTTTCAACCAACCTCGTTTGGGTCATAATCCCCAAATCGTTTTATGTTAAAGAATCTAATTGTCAAAATCATACAATTCGATATTAGAACTTCGAATTAATACATGTTCATGCTTAATCGGAACTATCTGAAACTACTGATAACAATTAATTTGATTCTTAAACTCATCCCGATCGAAATCCCCAAAACATTTTTCTATCAAGAACCCTAGAACTGAAATCGTTTAATTCGCAATTGATTGTTAAAACTACCATATGGATTTCCTTCCACTGATGTTTTCGAAACTCTCTGCATCTATTAATTTGATTTTTAAACCCGTTTGATCAACAACCCCCAAAACCGTTTTTGATATAAACCCTAGGAATCAAACTTGATCAATTCGATGTTAAAACCAGAAATTAACATGTGTTTATCCATAGTCGGCTCTTTTAGGTTGTGTAGGTGTCGAGAATTACCTGAATTGATCTCGAATTGATGTTAATCGACTATAGGGTGTTCTTCGGCCAAGCTCTTGAATCAACCCTTCTTCTCGTGGCTTCTAAGATTGAATTGGCTGTTGAAGAAGTTCCTGAGAGTGCCGATTGATGCTCTGAGGTCCTCAATTTGTGATGTTCTTGTCGCATTATGGGAGTTCTAATCATATGGGCGACGGTTTCAACTTTTGGACATTAATCTCATTCAATTAGGATGTTACATGACTAATCATCTGTTCTAATGGTTACTTATCATCAAAGTAAATTAAATGGGTGCTGAATTCGATCTTTAACCATCATTTGATGCTAATTTCAAGTCTAATTTATCATATGGCCGAAATTTTGACTTTTACAAGTCAAAATTCATTATATTTCATACTTCTAAGTTTAATTCCATCAAATTGAATGTCTTAGGATTAATTTCTACACTCCCAATCCCTCTAGTTTGGTCTTATGAGATTTCATGGCTTTCCTGATAGTTTTCGGTTACCGTAGTTAACTTGAAATTGCCGAATTGTCACTAATTTGACCAATTGGAACATTATTGGGCTAGGTTAACCCAATTGGCCTAATAATCTTAATTGGGCCTACTTCCATCTATTTGGGCCTCATAAAATACAATTGGCCTATCTTGGGCCTTGGATTTGTAATTGGGCCTCCCTTGGGCCTCAGGTTTGTGATTGGGCTTATCTTGGGTCTCAGGTTTGTGATTGGGCTTACCTTCTATTCAATTGGGCCTCATAACTACTATTAGGCCACTTTCAGTTAACAAAGTTAAGTCAAAATATCGGATTGTCACAATATGTATAGGGCATACCCCAGAGTCCAGCTACCTGCTTTATCTGACGCCGTCCCACCACTGTTTCGATATAATACGATACTGTTCTTGCCTCGCGTAATCGACTGTAAATAAATAATACATACTTGTTCCTAATTAAAGAATTCCTATAACACACAAACACATATATGAACACTTGAATCACATTTACATACTGAATGTAATACACATTGCACCAACACTGTCTATAACTGCTATGACTATATGCACAGATGTTACACCACGTTTTGACACGTGGCGCCACGTGGCGTGTTCGCGTGCAATATGACTGATTTCTTGTTTTCGCGATAACTTGAGCATACGAACTCCGTTTTACGCACTGTTTTCGCCCACGTTCACTATTTTTCGAGCTCTTTCCAGTGGTTATAATTTCAAAACCTGAAGATTTCAAAATACCTGATCTCTTATTTAACGCTATATTCGACTCAGTGTATCTTGAAATCGGAGCCTCGTTTCGTGATTTCGCTTACACTCATTCTCTTTATTTCAGAGATGTGATTCTAACCTGAAAATTTTGAATTGTCACAGCTGGAGGCTGAGCTTGACCCTACGTATGCCCTATATATAAGCATATTTGACAGGATATGATGATTGTTATTAGTGAGGTTAAGGTTGAGACTCCAGCAGGTTTGTCAAGATTCATTTTTTCAAATACAAAACTATGTGAACTCACCAACCGTATGTTGACATGATCTTTTTGCATGAATTCTTTGGTGACGAACATGTCTAAGCTATAGGAGCTTAAGATACTTACTATGATGCCCAGTTAGAGGACCTAGTAACTTTTGGACGTGCATATTTTTTGAACATCAACATATGAATCATTTTTGTATATCTTGTGCAGATACACGATAGAAATACTTATGATTCTCTTGATAGGTTTACATTTTTAAGTTATGGAACATTACTCGATGTAATTTAACTTTGTAATCCTAGTTAATGTTATTGTATCTTGCTATTCTCATATTATGTGTTATGTATACAATCTAATCAATTTGATTATCACACGATATTGCGCCTCGAGACTATTCCGCCCGACGGGAAAGTCGATCCAGCCCGCTGACTCTGGTTGTGACAATAATGCGAAAGAGATATCTAACCATCCTCAGGTTACTAATTTATTGGATAAAACAAGCATGAATCATAGTTTACATAGATCACAAACAAACTATAACATATAGGAATCAAACCAATCCAACTAGATTTAATATTTTTGCATCTATAGATTGAGTAAGCTTTAGAATTTAATACTTTTGATATACTAACATATATATAACAACCCTAAATTTACAAAAGTAAAAATGGAAGTATGAGAAGAACTCACATGTTTGTTTGCTATCTAATAATATCATAATAAAGTTTTGATGATACGTATATTTCAAATCAACCTATAGTTTGTTATGAATATAAATAATATCTTAGTTTTCCTTAAATAATGCATTTAAAAAGTTTGAAGGATTTAAGTTGATTAGCTTTGACGATTTAACGTTTCTTAGATTAATAAGTTCAAATACAATATTTGTATTTGTATTTGTTACTAATCTTAATATTTCTTAGATTAATAACTTCAAATATAATTTTCGCACTTGTTGTTAATCTTGATAATATCTTATACATTAAAAATATTATTAATAATTTCTCAAAATATAATCTAAAAAAAAATATTAAGATTTGCCTAATTGTTTTTTTATATATATTTTAACTTTATTGATAAATTTTAAATAAATCGTAAATCAAAATTGTACATGAATTTTATGTAATCAAAATTTATAATGAAAAATCAAATAACTTTTTTATGCAATTTGATTAAAAAGATATATTCTGATTAATAGCTTAGAAAATAATTTTATGCAACTCACCTTTAATTGACTCACCTTTGAATAGGTTTTCACTACATTATTAGCTCGTAAATATAACATAAGCTAGATAAAATGTGCTTAAAGAAATAACATATAATTTTGTTTTCAAGTTTCTCATGACTGAAATTTTGTTTTCAGAAATTACCATTTTGGTCCTTTAGGTCATAGTACCTATTATTTTATGTTTCAACTTACTATTAAAGTTTGTAAAATTTGTTACCAATTATTTAACTAAACAAAATTTTATAGCTTTTATAATTTCAATAATTATTATTAATCTTTTTAGGACATATACATATACATATACATATACATATACATATATAGGATTAGGTTCAAGTAAAATGTGTGAGATTGATGAAAAGGATGAGAAAGATTGTAGAGTTGACAATTGTCATTTCTTTAATTTTGTAAAAATGGTATTTTCGTCATTGTGTTTAATGCTTAAGGTCATTGTGTTTAATGCTTGAGGTCATTGTGTTTAATGCTTCAGGTTATTGTGTAATATGTATTTATTATTGTGTTTTATTTTTATATCATATTGTGTTATTTTGTTATTGCTTTTTATGCATTAAATTAATTATAGTTATTTATTTATTTATTTTAATATATTAAAAGTACATAATTGTGTTATTTAACCATTATGTTTTTAAAACTCATAATTTTAAAAATCATAAATTGTATTTTATTTTTTATAAAATCCATTTTTATTATTGTGTTTTATGTTTTTTGAAAAGGGTGAGAAAGATTGTGTGGTTGACAAGTGTCATTTATCTAATTTTATAAAAAGGGTATTTTGGTCATTTTGTAATATGTCTTTATTATTGTGTTTTATTTTTTTTATATCATATTGTGTTATTTTGATATTGTTTTTTATGCATTAAATAAATTTTTGTTATTTATTTATTTATATATTTTTATGTATTAAAAGTACGTAATTGTGTTGTTATTTCACCATTATGTTTTTAAAACTCATAACTTTAAAAAAACATAAATTGTCTTTTATTTTTTTGAAAAATACATTTTGGTCATTGCGTTTTATGTTTAAGTCATTGTGTAATATATATATTATTATGTTTTATCTTCAGGACATTGTGTAATATACCCATTGTTGTGTTTTATGCTAAAGTCATTGTGTAATATACTAATTATTTTGTTTTAAGTTAATGTCATCGTGTAATATACGCATCATTGTGTTTTACGTTCTGGTCATCGTGTAATATACCCATCGTTGTGTTTTATGTTCGGGTCTGTGACAACCAGTACTATATCGTCCGGCAAGTCCGTACGGTACGTGTACTTTCACTATTTACTATGTGTAAATACAATGTGCAAACAGTTGTGTGACAACAGGACTGTGAAAACAATTAACAGTTGTATGTATTCCAATGAAAATTGAAATATAAATATACAACATCACACGAGAAATAGCAATAGGGAAAAATAAATGACAAAAACATATCGGTTGTGATCTGATCTTCGCAAATAACAGAAATCAGATGGTCGATAATTCTATGAGTAAACAAGGTGAAACAAGTGTGATTATGAACAAATAGGTGTGTTAGTTGAGTCTATCAGTGAGGAATACTATTCAAATCGAAAGCTCAGTATCGCTTATGAATAATAAACTGACAGTGTGTTTGCGTGGGTGACGATTCACACAAACATACCTGTGAGTTTAACGTTCTGAATGAAAACTGAAAAGTAGAAAACAAAAGTCAGAAAGTAAAGCCGTTGTCATGTTCATTCGGGTGACGATTCGAACGAATACCCGCAATGGTGGTACGATCTGACGAAACGAAATTTATAAACAATTTCATAATAATAAAATAAGAAGTTTAAAAATATTTACCAAGAATTACCACTGTAAAATGATTTTGAAAACTATCCATGTAAACCACAAAACGAACGCATAATTAGTTTCGTAAACACAACGAAAGTGAAAACTGAGCAACCGAAACGAACTCGGAAACATACGGGGTATAAAAACCCACCTCAAGCATTAATTCCACATTAAACTCATCATCTACCTCCTCTCCCTCTCTAACTCCCGTTCTATCTCTCTCTCTCACTAGAAAAACTCCACAAAACTACCATAACTCTCTCATTTCTTAACCAAATTGTGCAAATTTTCTATCCACGCGAAGCTATCAACATCCTCTACACGAAAGTACCAAGGATCGAGCTCGAAATCCACTGAATCGGAGGTAATGTGAGCTGCAAGTTACGGGATTTTAGGGTTTTCTACCAACTCAACCAAAACCAAGCATTAGCCGGTTTAAACACTCCTTCCTCGACCCATACACCTTTTAAACAAGTTTCCGCATATATACCCATTCAAAACCATCAGTTATTTCAACCAAATCTCGAAATCGCCATTTGACATAGCTGAGTTACGTTTCAGGCGAATGACCCTACGAATGGGCGTTCGTGCGAATGGACTCTTCATTCGCATGAACCTATTGGACCGAAAGAGTTCCTTATTCGCCTGGTACTGGATACGAAGGAGCTGAAGGACGAATGTACTTGCTGTGTGAATGAGCCTCTCATTCGCATGACATATACATAGGAATGAAACTACATTCGCATGAATTCCTTATTCGGCCACAGTGTTCATTCGCACACCCAGTTTGAACGACTGAGGCTCATTCGCACGAACAGAAAAGTTATAAAAATTTCAAGTTTTTCTAAGTGATACTTAGGAAATAGTACAATCTCAGAAAACTTATAATATGTTAAGGTTTAATAACAAGTTTAGAACCTATAAACAAAAAATAATATACTAAGTTAACCTAAATTGGTTATGTGTTAGTATGTTATAATACAAAGTGATTTAAAGATAGTCAAATTAACAAGAGTTTACACAAGTTAACCAACTCTAGGGTTAACGTACGAAGTAATCACTTATACTTATACATTGCAAACAACATGGAATTAAACACAGGATCGTGAACTCAACATCATAACAACAACAACGAGCGCGTGCATTTTGTGATTCTTAGTCAACCACATCAACTACCAGGTGAGTTCATATGCCCCTTTTCTAATATTTTGATTTCAAATGCGGAGCTGAGAAACATGCTAACTCTTTTAAATGATTGAAAGTTTTAGTACATTACTTCAAATAACATGCGATTTAGATAATAAAGATTTCATCTTTATTATCACACTTATATCAAAATCAATGTGTATGCTTGTGTGTGCATTAACAACAATGATAATCAAGGATGCTTCACTATAACATAATTTCATGAATGCATCCAAAATTATAAATAACTCAAGGGAATTAAGATTTGATCTTATAATACTTCATTATTTACAAGGAGATAACAACGTAATAACATGAGACAATTACAAGTGATAACAAGAATGATAATCATGACAACATAATTTCATGATAATAATATCATTCACCACATTTGTTAACATCGTGTAATAAGAAAAGTTTTTATAACATATTGTTAAAACTATGAGATCATATAACACTGAGAACATGTATCATTAAGACAATAACATTGGGGAACACAAACAATAATTACTATTAAGACTGTTTGTATTATATCACAACAATCATGTGTTTATGAGCTCATGTCCAGTCGTAAGTCCCTTACAAGAGAATCATTTACCATTGATTTAGTATGACTAAACCGACGACAGCGTATTGGTACCATAGGTTTGACAAACCGCCGACAAGTGAGGCCAGTACGTTGATCATATTCATATCATTGACCGGTATCGTATGACCGGTAACAGGGCGGCATCAGTCAGGTTTGGTAAACGACACTTGGTGATAATAATATAAAGTAACTAATTGTAATTAAATCCTTCGATTCTATTAACTGGTAGACTGAGGAATTGATTTTCTCTCATGTCATATTGCTGGTAATAGTTTCGTTGAAGGCACTGAGATTACAAATAGGATAGAGGTAAATTGGATGCATTGTGGTCTGATTACGTGAGGACCACAATGGATCCCATTTAGGCTCTATACATTCAATATTGAGAACAATATCAATAAGTTAACTGTCACTCCTATTATTAGCAATGAATTATAGTTAACCCTACAATTGAGCATTTAATAAGGATAAGATTTGATAAATCTATTTTCCTTAAAGCACTGAGGGTTTATCATCACTTCGGTTTTGATAACTTATTTACCTCATACTCTTTTATTCTATACATATAACACTACGAGTGATGAACACAATTTATGGATGAATATCAAATGGGGTGAACACATGTGAGATAGAAATGGGTATCCATAGTTGTATTACAAGTGGTGTTGAATTCTGTTAAGTATGTGGTGGGATGGCGGCTGGGGCTTGTCCCCTACGTATGCCCTATATATAAGGATATTTGATTAGGATGAAATACTATTTGTAAGCATAACTATGGAGAGGACATTGTGTGAGACGGATGAGACATTTAACAATAAGACTAGTGTATGACATTGTGATTGTGAATGACAATGAATCAATTGTTTTCAATTACTAAACTTATGAACTCACCAACCTAGTGTTGACTTTGTTTACATGCATGTTTTCTCAGGTGATGAACAGGTCTAGTCACCAGAATCAGGATGCATTAGCTAGTGGACTTATATAGTGGACCTAGCTACATTTTGTGTGCACAAATTTTGATGACATATTTTTGGTGAATCACTTTTGTAAATCTTGTGCAGATACAAGATAGGAAACTCAATGATTCCTTTGGGTAGATTTACTTAGTTAAATTATGAACATAACAATGTAATTTAACTTTGTAATTCTATATCAATGTCATATTAGCATTTCTCATTTATATATCATGTGCAATGTAAACAATCTGATCATGTCGATTATCACAACGATATCACGCCCCGAGAACCTTCCGCCTGACGGGAAAGTCGATCCAGCCCGCCGGCTCGGGGTGTGACAGGGTCATTGTACAATAAACTCATAATTGTGTTTTACGTTCAGATGACTGCCTAATATGCTCACCATCGTGTTTTATGTTCAGATCATTGTGTAATATACTCATGATTGTGTTTTACTTTCAGGTTATTGTGTAATATCTCATCATTGTGTTTTACGTTCATGTCACTTTGTTATACGTATTCATCATTGTGTTATGCATTTTAACTTCTTTCATATTTTGTTATTGTGTTTTATGTTTTTGACTCTTTGTTATATCTTATCATTGTTTATTATGTATTAGATAAATTTGTTTTTGTTTTATCATTATGATTTACATACAAAAAGTACGTGATTGTATTTTTTTGCCATTATTAGTTTTAAATCTTATCATTTTAGAAAAAAAAATAGTAAGACACAATGACGAACAAAAAGAAACAACGACAAACAAAAATACACAATAATAGACAAAAAAACACAATTACACATTACAAATATAAAAAATGAAAGAAAATGTATTTTTTTTTAAAATTTTTTATATAACAATACTATGCTCATTTTAAAGATACAAAAATGCTTGTTTTTTGGTGTAAATTTTAAAAAAAATAATATCGTATATAAATGTTATGACCAATTAAAAAAAAGAGGGAACATGATAAAAAGTCAACAAAAGTGTCTATGACGAAAATACTTTTCACTAACTTTTTTAAAACAAATTTGATCTTAACCATTAAAATATAAATCTAATGGCCCAAAATCATTCTCACACTTCTTACCAATTTTAATATTTTTTACTATAACCTCACCATATATATATATATAGGGGAAGATTCCGTTGTTAACCCACTGTAATTGCGGTAACCCAAATAACCCTGCAAAATGACCGAATCTTTGATTTTTTTTCATGGTCTTTATTATACATATTTAGAGGGGGTTTCTTTTTTGTGTTTTGGCTAATTCGCAAGGAAAATCGAATTTGTATCGGTGTAAATTCGATTTGCATTTCGCAACATTTAGAAAATTGCAAAACTTTTACGCTGATGCAAATTCGATTTGCCTTGCGAATTAGCCAAAACACAAAAAAGAAACCCCCATAAATATGTATAATAAAGACCATTAAAAAAAATAAAAAATTCGGGCATTTTTTGCAGGGTTATTTGGGTTACTGCAATTAAGCAGGGTTCTTATTTGAACCAAACACTATATATATATGGGATGATCAATTGTTAACCTTTCCTTATTGCGATAACCGAATAACTATTTCTTATTACTTTGTGGCCCACATTAAACTAAATCTAAAAATGTAGGTTTTTTCTTCTTTTTTAATTAATGTAAGTGGGGCCCACATTAATTACATTAATAAAAGAAAAGAAAAAAACCTACACCTTTAGATTTACTTTAATGTAGGCCCCAAAGTAATAAAATATAATCGGTTATCGCAATAAGTAAGGGTTAACAATTGAACCCTTCCATATATATACATATATATAGGATATGTATTGTATAAAATGGAAACCCTTTGAGTTGAAAAAAGCTTAAAAAACCCTATGTAATTTTTTTTAATTTTTGTAACATTATTTAGGTTCATTTTTATAAAAAAAAAATATAAAAAAGCGCCGCCTAAAAATTTTTAAAAATTATAATAAAACAACAAGGTAACACTGACGTAATCCCTTCTTCCAAGCCTATACAGCGGTGTTATGTCTGTGTTACATCGGTTTTTTAATATTTTTTTTAAAATTCTAGTCGGCGCGTTTTCTATTTCTTTTATAGAAATGACCCTAATGATGTTTTCAAATTGTAAAAAAAAAATTGATGGTGTTTTTCATTGCTTTCAAGGTTTTCTCAACTAAAGGTGTTTTCAAAATAACGCTCCTATATATATATATATATATATGTTCAAATAAAAAGGGTTTTTTTCCCTAAGTAGCCTAAGAAGCAATTACAAGCTGACATGGGGCAAGATTAATTCTTAAACATCAAGGGTCGTTTTGGCAATAAACAAAAAAAATATTATCAGACTGTCGATTGTGGTGGTAAACCCAAATTATCGTTCTCTTCTTTCGAGTGGTGTAGAGATGACCTGTTAAACATCACAATTTCTTTAATTTTGTATCACGATTTCTTCAATTTCGTAACACGATTTCTTCAATTTTGTGTAGAGATGACATGTTAAACATCACGATTTCTTTAATTTTGTATCACAATTTCTACAATTTCGTAACCTGAGGATCAATTTTGATAGTTTCGTAACCTGATGATCCATTTTAACGTGTTTCAATCTTTAATTTTGTAAAGTGAGGATCAATTGCATCACAATATATGATCAATTGCATTACTGTTATCTTGATTTCTTCAATTTCGTATAGTGAGGATCAATTATCATAGGTTTCAATATTCAATTGCATTATTAGACATGATCGTTCTTGTCGCACCCCGAGAAATCCCGTCCCTTCCGGGGCGCGAGCGGCGACAGTTTGTCAGGATCGCAGTCTCCGGTCACACAACATGCGAGACCTACATGTCTGATTTCGTACGTACATCCAATAATTTGGATAAAATAGTTTAGTAACATCAGAGTTTACGGAAGTAAAATATAAGTTAACAAAACGGTTTAACATTCATAGGTAGCGGAAGCATTAACTTAAGACAGTTTTCAAAACAACACAAGTTTAATGTTTGCGGAAGCGATTAAAGATGGTTTGATAATACAAAAGTAACACGATCAATGTTTGAATATTATCAAGTGGCCTAAGACACTACAGTAGATGCATGGACTCCATCCTAGCATCCTAGTTCTTGTGCGCGTGCCTTAGTTACCTGAGAAACATGCGAGTAAAAGGTCAACACAGAGGTTGGTGAGAGCACATGTTTGTAATCAGCAGTAAACATTCAAATGTTTAAAGTAAAGTGTAAGCAGGTCTATTTTTCAATACGATGCAATATCAATTGATAGCTAGTCAATATGTTTTATATCATATGCGGGTTCGCAACCGAAGCTAACATGCTGCCTCCCACCATATCCATCCAAGATATGGTAAATGTTGTTTGGTCAATTATGCACTGTTCCGACCTCCAGTCGGGGTGGCCATACGGCTCGCAACAGTGGGGCTTGTCAGGCCCAAATGGTACTATTCAGAATTACCACGCTGAGCGCCACGCGCTATTAACGGTTCGAGGTGTGTTTAATGAGGACTTATCAGTTTGTGGATGAATGCCACACATATGCATATACGATATTTGCATGTACAAAAATAACCAAAAGCGTGAAAGTTGTTCAAAAACAGTTGTATGCAATGTTTTCTCCCCCAAAGGTAGAAAATGTAAAAAGGGGCCGTGAACTCACCTGTTACAGTAGTCCCGGTGTGTATGTGTTCGCGTCTGCGAATGCTAGCACCTGCTAGTATGCACCTATAACCATATAGGTGTGAGTATGTGTTTTGTGGTGTGTTGTATCCCATACAACTCCAAGTGTCGGTGTGCTCAACCGAGTGTGTGTTGGCTTGTGTTGTCTCGACGAATCGTTGGTGACACGATTGTTGTGCTTATGTGCCTCAATGCACATGAGACACCAATATGCGTCCTATGGCTCTAATCACATAAGTTGCTAATTTAAGAAAGTTTCCAATTTAGGAAAGTGTGGTTATGAAATCCCATTTCATAAAACCAATAACTTCCAATATGTTTATAAAATCATGTTTTAACATTTAAAACGCATCGTCGGCGCATAAATCATCATATACGCCGTTTTGCCCAAATAAAGTTTCCTTATTTGGAAAGTATTCGTTTAAAAGGTCGTTTTCACAAAACGAAGTTTCCAATATGTTTAGAAATCATTCTTAAACATATTTCAAGAGTCAAAGTTCATCAAATCTTTCAAAAACGTCGAAAGCCCTTTTTAGATTTACCAGAGTTTCCATTTTTAGTAAGTTTCTATAAAACCATGATTTTGACAAAATCAAGTGTCCCAATGTGTTTCTAAACACTTCAATACACATTTAACAATATCTAGACATGTCTAACATGTCTAGATCATCAAAATTCCAAGACTTGCAACATAAAAGTTTCCTTTTATGGCAAGTGTACCAAAACATCATCAAATCAAACCTAACTTAACCAATACTCGATTCTAACATTACTAAACACTAAAATCAGTAAATCTACAACAAATACTCATCAAATCACCAACAATATCATGCACAATAACCGTATGGAGTTGCATGTGGGTTTTATCCCATTGCATGTACGATCTAACTATAGATAAGTGTAGATAACTACCTCAAGAGTTTGGTTTAGTGCTAGAACAGCTTCTGGAGTTTCCACAAGTGGCTGATATAGAATCTTCTTGTTGTTCGAGAGTTTCCCACGTCTCCTTAGCGTTCCTATGGTCTTCAATCACTAAGAAAATGGCTTCCAATGGTGTTAACAGAGGTTTGAGATGGATTTGGTAGGGGTTTTGGTCGAGGTGTAGCGCACAAACTCGGAGAAAATGGAAGAAATCCGAATAAAATGAAAGAGGTTGGTTTTTATAAAATATTTGATCTGCATGGCCTTCGCGTACCGCGGAGGCCGATCAAAAGTTTTCATCGCGTACCGCGATGAGATTCGGGAGTCTCGACTCCCGGTTTGCGCCGCGTACCACGAAGCCTTTCGCCGAGGGACCGTCGCGTACCGCGATGGGTCCTTTTTCTTGTTTTTCGATTCCGTTGATACGATTTCGCTCTTACACGATTTCTAACGCTTATTCTAAACATCTAATACATGTTTAAGCACATAATCACAAAGTAGCACATAAGTTTGATTGATCACCAACGTTCGTGAGACTCGTGCGTGTGTTTTGATAATTCATCGAATTATCTTTGATAGTTTGTGTTGGTGTGTAACGAAGTGTTTGCACGCTTGATTAATCCTAATCAACGTGTAATGCACAATTCAATAACTCCTCAAATTATTGTCTTGTGTTAGTGTTGTGGTTGCCACACTTGGTTTCCAAAACCAATGTGCAATGTACGATTCGATAGTTCCATGAACTATCGTTTCGTAGTGATTTGTGTTCAACTCATCTAATTAAACATAATTAAATGAAATGCAACAAGTATGAATGTGAAATGTAAAGAAAGTAAGAGTTGCAATTTACCTGAAATTGCCGGGTGTCACATCATCCCCTTGTTGAAAGAAATTTCGTCCCGAAATTTGGTTGTTGTTGGTAGTGTTTGAGAAGCAATAGTGTTTGAAAGACAAAATTTTTTTTCCAGTTGTCACATCATCCCCTTGTTGAAAGAAATTTCGTCCCGAAATTTATTCGTTGTTGTCGGCGTTCGACGTTGTCTGCTTGAAGAGATGGGGATATTTGCGCATCATCTGATCCTCACGTTCCCACGTGAATTCAGGTCCGCGTTTCGAGTTCCATCGAACTTTGACAATGGGTATCTTGCTCTGTTTGAGTTGTTTGACCTCACGGTCCATGATCTCTACCGGTTCTTCTACGAACCGTAGTTGTTCGTCCACCTGGATCTCATCCAGTGGAACTATAAGTGTTTCGTCAGATAGGCACTTTTTCAAGTTCGAGACGTGAAATACATTGTGTACTCCGTCGAGTTCGGCTGGTAAGTTGAGTTGGTATGCCACTGGACCAATCCTCTTTAGGATCTCGAAAGGCCCAATATACCGTGGGTTCAGTTTGCCTCGTTTACCAAAACGAATGACGCCTTTCCATGGCGAAACCTTCAGAAGGACTTTGTCTCCTACCTGAAATTCCAAAGGCTTTCGGCGTTTGTCGGCATAGCTCTTTTGACGATCTCGAGCTGCTGCCATGCGGTTTCTAATTTGCACGATTTTCTCCGTCGTTTCGTGTACCAGTTCCGGGCCAGTGAGCTGACTGTCGCCCACTTCCGCCCAGCAGATGGGTGATCGGCATTTCCTGCCATAGAGTGCCTCAAAAGGCGCTGCTTTGATGCTTGTGTGGTAACTGTTGTTGTAGGAAAACTCCACCAATGGCAGGTGAGTTTCCCAGCTACTACCGAAGTCCACTACGCACGCTCGTAGCATATCTTCAAGAGTTTGTATCGTGCGTTCGCTCTGGCCATCAGTTTGTGGGTGGTATGCCGTACTCATATCCAACCGCGTGCCAAGCGACTTCTGCAATGATTTCCAGAAGTTAGAGGTGAATCTGGCGTCTCGATCCGAAATAATGGAGATTGGCACTCCATGTCGCGAGACTACTTCCTTGACATAGATTCTGGCTAGTCTTTCCATCTTGTCATTTTCCTTGATCGCAAGGAAATGTGCTGACTTGGTCAGTCGGTCCACAATTACCCAAATAGTGTCACATCCACTAGGTGTTCGGGGTAATTTGGTGATGAAATCCATGGATATCTGTTCCCATTTCCACATGGGGATCTCGGGTTGTGTGAGTAATCCAGAGGGTTTCTGGTACTCGATCTTGACTTTGGCACAGGTCAAACATTTGCCTACGTAGATAGCGATGTCGGCTTTCATGTGTGGCCACCAGTAAAGTACCTTCAGATCGTGATACATCTTATCAGATCCTGGGTGAATGGAATACCGGGATTTGTGAGCCTCGTCCATCACAAGGTCTCGTAGGTTCCCGTGATGTGGAACCCAGACGCGTTCCATGAAATACTGTAAGCCATCGGCTTTTTCCGTAAGTTGTTGTTCCATTCCCCTTAGTGATTCAGCCGCTAAGTTTTCAGGTTTCAATGCCTCCACCTGGGCATTACGTATCTGTTCAGGGAGATTGGGAAGGATTGTGAGCTGTAAAGCTCATACCCTCTTGGGTTTCGAAGTGTTTTTCCGGCTTAGAGCATCGGCCACCACATTGGCCTTTCCCGGATGATACTTGATAGCACACTCATAGTCGTTAAGAAGCTCGAGCCAGCGACGTTGTCGCATGTTCAATTCTTTCTGCTCGAATATGTGTTGGAGACTCTTATGATCAGTGTATATCGTACACTTTGTACCATACAGGTAGTGCCTCCAGATCTTGAGTGCAAATACCACGGCTCCAAGTTCCAAGTCGTGGGTGGTGTAGTTCTTCTCGTGGACTTTCAGTTGTCGAGAAGCATATGCGATCACCTTTTCTCGCTGCATCAGCACACAGCCGAGTCCTTGCATCGAGGCGTCGCAATATACTGCGAAGTCGTCAGTTCCATCAGGAAGAGATAAGATAGGTGCACTACAGAGCTTCTGCTTGAGAAGTTGAAATGCATCCTCCTGTTTGTCAGTCCAGAGATACTTCTTGTCCTTATGGGTTAAAGCTGTAAGGGGTTGTGCTATCTTTGAAAATCCTTCGATAAATCGTCGATAATAGCCTGCCAAGCCTAGGAATTGTCGCACCTCAGTTGGGGTCTTTGGTGCTTCCCAGTTCTTGATCGCCTCTATCTTAGATTTATCAACATGAATCCCTTGTTCATTCACAACATGACCTAAGAATTGGACTTCTCGAATCCAGAAGTCGCATTTGGAGAGTTTAGCGTACAGCTTCTCTTGTCGTAGCAATTCAAGAGCCAATTGAAGGTGCTCTTTGTGTTCCTCCTGGTTTTTGGAGTAGATGAGAATATCATCTATAAAGACAATGATAAACTTGTCGAGGTATGGTTTGCACACTCTATTCATGAGGTCCATGAATACTGCGGGTGCGTTTGTCAGCCCAAACGGCATAACCAAAAACTCGTAATGGCCATACCGAGTGCGAAATGCAGTTTTGGGGATATCTTTCTCCTGAATCCTCAACTGATGGTACCCAGATCGCAGATCGATCTTATAATAATAACTCGATCCTTGAAGTTGATCGAACAAATCGTCAATGCGGGGTAATGGGTAACGGTTCTTGATTGTTACTTTTTTCAATTCCCGATAGTCAATGCACATACGGAAGGTGCCATCCTTCTTCTTTACGAACAAGACCGGAGCTCCCCAGGGTGAGAAGCTTGGTCTGATGAAACCCTTGTCCAGCAACTCTTGCAGTTGATTGGACAGTTCCTGCATCTCCGAAGGCGCAAGTCGATATGGTGCTCGTGCAATAGGCGCTGCTCCCGGCACAAGATCTATGCGGAACTCCACTTGTCGAGGTGGTGGTAGTCCTGGTAGATCCTCAGGGAATACATCGGGATAGTCGCATACGACTAGGATATCTTCTATTCTCTTTTCCTCTTCAGCCTTGTCGGTGATAAGCGCCAGAATGGCTGTGTATCCCTTTCGTAAGCATTTGTGAGTTTTCATGCACGAGATGATGTTCAGAGGAGTGTCACTCCTTTCGCCCTTGATATCTAGAGTTTCTCCGCCAGGGAGAGGTATGCGCACAACCTTGTCGTGGTAAATGATTTCAGCCTGGTTTTCGGACAACCAATCCATGCCTACTACAACATCAAAACTGCCTAGTGTAACTGGCATAAGGTCAATCTTAAATTTATGGCCTGCTAGCTCTAAAGTGCATTCTTTAAGAATGTGCTTAGTCACAATCAATTTACCATCAGCTAGCTCTACTGTATACTCAAACTCTAAGGGTGTTGGGGTAATGGCAAGTATCTCATTAAAATCCTTAGATATAAAGCTTTTCTCAGCTCCAGTATCAAACAATACAGAAGCATAATTATCGTTCAAGAGATACGTACCGGTTGCAAGGTTGGGATCCTTTCTGGCCTCCTTGGCCCCAATCACGAAGGCTCGTCCCCTCATGCCATTGTTCCCATTATTGTTGTTCTGTTGGTTGTTGTTGCTGTTTTTCAGGTGTGGGCAGTCCTTCTTGAAGTGCCCTGGCTTTCCACATTCGAAGCAGCCCGTTGGTGCTTCAAGTTGTTGTTGTTGTTGGGGTTGTGGGGTCTTTGCAAGTAGTTCACCCCTGCAGTCTTTAGCTGCATGTCCCCCTTTTCCACAGCGCTGGCATTGAAAGCGGCCACACTGACCCTATGCATGATGGAAGTTGCACTTGTGGCATTTAGGGTGTTTCCCAGCATAACCTCCTTGGTTCTGGGTGGTTGGGATGGGTGGGGCATAAGCTTGGGTTGATCCAAACTTACGTTGTTGTGGTGGTGGTTGGAGAGTGGTTGGTTTATTCAGGGCGTCATCCCATTTTCGTTTGCCCTTGTCGTTGGTTGTGGTTACAGCACCGTGGGGTGGTAAGAGTCCTTGTGTGACAGCTGAATCGGTGAGCTTGTGAGTTAGTCGCACGGCTTGTTGCATAGTTATGGGGTCAGCAGAGAGCACCATGCCCTGAATTTGAGGTGGCAGTCCATCAATGTACTTCTTTATATGTTTGAAGGGTGGAGTTGCCATTTCCGGGCACATATTTGCTAACTCATAAGATCGAGCCGTGTAAGCCTCGACCTCGGAACCAACCATCTTGTGGTTCCAAAACTCAGTCTCAAGTTTCTGCACCTCACCACGAGGGCAGTATTCGCGGTTCATCATTTGCTTAAAGTTATCCCAAGGCAGAGCATTGGCTGCATCAAGCCCTAGGTTCTAAACGTTGGCATTCCACCAAGTGAGGGCAGCTCCCTCGAATGTCCCTGCAGCGAACTTGACCCTGTCCTCGTTCCTGCAGTTGCTCATGGCGAAGGCTGATTCCGCCTTCTCAATCCAGCGTAATAGCCCAACGGCTCCCTCAGTGCCGCTGAATGAATGGGGTTTGCAATCCAGAAACATCTTGAATGTGCAGAGAGGAGGGTTAGGATTTGCTCCTGAGATATGCAAAGAGTAGAGTTGGGTTAAGTATCGGGTAAACGGGTTGAATTGGAAACAAGTGGTTGTGGTGCAAGGTGAATATGAACTCATCACCTTGGTTCAGTGGGTTTTGATTACGGACAGCTTCTCGTGCAGCACGTACCTCCTCAACCCGTTCGTTGATGAGGGCGTTCAGTTCAGCTTGAGTCAGATTGATGTTTCCGCGTCCACCCGCGTTCCTGCGTCCTCCACGTCTTCCAGCCATGATCTTCATAGCGAGAATACGTGTTAGTGTTTGACTAATGACTAATGTAGTGTGTGTGGTAGGCATTGTAAAGAAATATGTAGAGCTATCGGCTCTTGTCCGTCACGTGTAGTCACATACGGTGTTGACGGTGATATCATTTGTTATGGTGCATGGAATAAGTGTGTACAATCGTGTATGCTAGTATTACAATACTAAACTCTATGTGTTGTGTGGAGACTAGTGGTTATAGACTAAGTTCACTAAATGCAAACCTAATTCGCAATAACCGGAGTCTCTGATACCAATCTGTCGCACCCCGAGAAATCCCGTCCCTTCCGGGGCGCGAGCGGCGACAGTTTGTCAGGATCGCAGTCTCCGGTCACACAACATGCGAGACCTACATGTCTGATTTCGTACGTACATCCAATAATTTTGATAAAATAGTTTAGTAACATCAGAGTTTACGGAAGTAAAATATAAGTTAACAAAACGGTTTAACATTCATAGGTAGCGGAAGCATTAACTTAAGACAGTTTTCAAAACAACACAAGTTTAATGTTTGCGGAAGCGATTAAAGATGGTTTGATAATACAAAAGTAACACGGTCAATGTTTGAATATTATCAAGTGGCCTAAGACACTACAGTAGATGCATGGACTCCATCCTAGCATCCTAGTTCTTGTGCGCGTGCCTTAGTTACCTGAGAAAACATGCGAGTAAAAGGTCAACACAGAGGTTGGTGAGAGCACAGGTTTGTAATCAGCAGTAAACATTCAAATGTTTAAAGTAAAGTGTAAGCAGGTCTATTTTTCAATACAATGCAATATCAATTGATAGCTAGTCAATATGTTTTATATCATATGCGGGTTCGCAACCGAAGCTAACATGCTGCCTCCCACCATATCCATCCAAGATATGGTAAATGTTGTTTGGTCAATTATGCACTGTTCCGACCTCCAGTCGGGGTGGCCATACGGCTCGCAACAGTGGGGCTTGTCAGGCCCAAATGGTACTATTCAGAATTACCACGCTGAGCGCCACGCGCTATTAACGGTTCGAGGTGTGTTTAATGAGGACTTATCAGTTTGTGGATGAATGCCACACATATGCATACACGATATTTGCATGTACAAAAATAACCAAAAGCGTGAAAGTTGTTCAAAAACAGTTGTATGCAATGTTTTCTCCCCCAAAGGTAGAAAATGTAAAAAGGGGCCGTGAACTCACCTGTTACAGTAGTCCCGGTGTGTATGTGTTCGCGTCTGCGAATGCTAGCACCTGCTAGTATGCACCTATAACCATATAGGTGTGAGTATGTGTTTTGTGGTGTGTTGTATCCCATACAACTCCAAGTGTCGGTGTGCTCAACCGAGTGTGTGTTGGCTTGTGTTGTCTCGACGAATCGTTGGTGACACGATTGTTGTGCTTATGTGCCTCAATGCACATGAGACACCAATATGCGTCCTATGGCTCTAATCACATAAGTTGCTAATTTAAGAAAGTTTCCAATTTAGGAAAGTGTGGTTATGAAATCCCATTTCATAAAACCAATAACTTCCAATATGTTTATAAAATCATGTTTTAACATTTAAAACGCATCGTCGGCGCATAAATCATCATATACGCCGTTTTGCCCAAATAAAGTTTCCTTATTTGGAAAGTATTCGTTTAAAAGGTCGTTTTCACAAAACGAAGTTTCCAATATGTTTAGAAATCATTCTTAAACATATTTCAAGAGTCAAAGTTCATCAAATCTTTCAAAAACGTCGAAAGCCCTTTTTAGATTTACCAGAGTTTCCATTTTTAGTAAGTTTCTATAAAACCATGATTTTGACAAAATCAAGTGTCCCAATGTGTTTCTAAACACTTCAATACACATTTAACAATATCTAGACATGTCTAACATGTCTAGATCATCAAAATTCCAAGACTTGCAACATAAAAGTTTCCTTTTATGGCAAGTGTACCAAAACATCATCAAATCAAACCTAACTTAACCAATACTCGATTCTAACATTACTAAACACTAAAATCAGTAAATCTACAACAAATAATCATCAAATCACCAACAATATCATGCACAATAACCGTATGGAGTTGCATGTGGGTTTTATCCCATTGCATGTACGATCTAACTATAGATAAGTGTAGATAACTACCTCAAGAGTTTGGTTTAGTGCTAGAACAGCTTCTGGAGTTTCCACAAGTGGCTGATATAGAATCTTCTTGTTATTCGAGAGTTTCCCACGTCTCCTTAGCGTTCCTATGGTCTTCAATCACTAAGAAAATGGCTTCCAATGGTGTTAACAGAGGTTTGAGATGGATTTGGTAGGGGTTTTGGTCGAGGTGTAGCGCACAAACTCGGAGAAAATGGAAGAAATCCGAATAAAATGAAAGAGGTTGGTTTTTATAAAATATTTGATCTGCATGGCCTTCGCGTACCGCGGAGGCCGATCAAAAGTTTTCATCGCGTACCGCGATGAGATTCGGGAGTCTCGACTCCCGGTTTGCGCCGCGTACCGCGAAGCCTTTCGCCGAGGGACCGTCGCGTACCGCGATGGGTCCTTTTTCTTGTTTTTCGATTTCGTTGATACGATTTCGCTCTTACACGATTTCTAACGCTTATTCTAAACATCTAATACATGTTTAAGCACATAATCACAAAGTAGCACATAAGTTTGATTGATCACCAACGTTCGTGAGACTCGTGCGTGTGTTTTGATAATTCATCGAATTATCTTTGATAGTTTGTGTTGGTGTGTAACGAAATGTTTGCACGCTTGATTAATCCTAATCAACGTGTAATGCACAATTCAATAACTCCTCGAATTATTGTCTTGTGTTAGTGTTGTGGTTGCCACACTTGGTTTCCAAAACCAATGTGCAATGTACGATTCGATAGGTCCATGAACTATCGTTTCGTAGTGATTTGTGTTCAACTCATCTAATTAAACATAATTAAATGAAATGCAACAAGTATGAATGTGAAATGTAAAGAAAGTAAGAGTTGCAATTTACCTGAAATTGCCGGGTGTCACAGTTCTTCAATTGGATTTGAACCTGCAAGTTTATGTTAATTTCAACGATTTTTTCCAAAATTGAACTATAATAGGAGCTCCTCATCTTTGAGCATATTGATAATGTCTACGAATGCAATCAATTCAGGTATACATCTTAATCCTGTTGTTATTGGATTAACTGAAACTATAATCGACCTTCTCATTTGTGCTACATTCATGTTCATATTTTCTAATTTACCTTAGTATATTGTATTGAATTATGATCTAAATTTATAGAGTAAATAAGTATATGTATAGTCTATAAATCGAATTAGGTATATGTATAGGTCTATATGTTGTATTGGTATTTAACATTATGTCCAGGTTTATATATTGTAATGTATGAGTATTGGTTTGTTTGTTTAATTTTGTATTGTACTATTTTAGGTATATGTAGATGTATATATATTGTACTATTTTGTATTGGTTTGCATATTGTATTAGTTTCCTTATTTTATTGAATTTATATATTTTGAGTATACTAATTGGTTTTGAAATTGTATAAGTTTTCTTATTGTACTGGTTTTCAAATTATGTTCAGTACCTGTCTCTATTTGTGTTTGTATTGGTTTGCATATTGTACTAGTTTCCTTATTGTGCTGATTTACCTTTGTATTGGTTATATCAATGATCATATTGTGTTTTAGGTCTGCATATATGTCCTAATTCTGGTAAGAAGTACTATGTACCTGATGTTCCTCAAGGATCTAAACCTGTTGTTGGTTTGATTTTTTCTTCAATTGATGAAACATTTGAATTCTACAAGAACAATGCTAAGTTAGCAGGTTTTGAGCCACGCAAACATACTCAATATGAAACAAAAGGTCTTATAAAAATTAAGTATTTTGTTTGTGCGAAAGAAGGTCATAAGACATTCAATCAGATTGATACAGTTGTTGACTCTCTTGATGGTAATAAAAAATATAAAGATCGAAGGTGTAGACCTAAACGAAGGAGTTACAATGCTCAAATTCGGTTAAGGATAGAATGCTAGAGATATAGGATATATTTTTTCATAGAGGAGCATTGTATCACCACTGTATTTCAGGTATTGTCATTACATAAGTTTGTGTATTGATAGAACCTGATATGATAATTTGATAATTTTTGATTTATTTATTGGTATTATCATTGGTATACATTGATGAGAGTATATGTTTATTATGCATAAACAATGGGGAAGTTAGTTTGAAATATAACTGCACTGAACCACAGTGTTTATTGGAGTTGATTAATTATAATATGATCTAGTTTTAGTTGGAATGGTTAAATGTTACTGGTCTGGTCACTAAATATATTCAAGGACACATGATCATAGTTTATCGAAATGGTGGTGGGACGACGGCTGGATAGGTTGCGACCGACTCCTACGTATGCCCTATACATAATCTTATTTCGATCTATCATGGATGTGTCAGTGATATGATTTAGTGGGGATATGGTTTGGTAAACTGATAATTGATAAATATAATAATTAAAATAATGAAGACGATATTGAAAATAATTACGCGATGGTGAGATCACGAATATAACTTAAACGCGAATGTTATTTCATAAATATTAACCTAATGAGTGCATTTGCATGGGTGACAATTCACATGAATACAATTATTAGGAATAATATACTGAAACGATATTCCATAAATTGTAAATCAAATTGAAATACAATACGAACGTTGGATTCGAAAAGGTGACGATCTTTACGAATTCGTACGTAAGTAACAAGTTTCGATGAGATAATCGAAATAATATTTTACGATATTTAAGTTAAGAAAAAGAATTTAGAAACGTTTATTAGGAATTACGACCTTAAACGAATTTAAATAAAATCATTTTATTAAATAGTTGTTAAATGAAATCACTTTATTAAACGTTTCGTATTCTAAAATATAGTTTACATGAAAACCAAACAAATTAATAAGTGTTAACGCGAAATAAATGTAACCGAGCACGTGGGATGTTTACGTGGTATAAAAAGGGAGAGCCTCTTCTTCCTTCTTATTCACATCTCACTTTCTCTCTCTAAAACATGAAACCCGGATCCATTTCCTCTCTCTAACTTCTCTATAGCTTTTCTCACTTGTTTCTTAACCATTTCGAGTGATTCTTGTCTCAAAACGTTCGTGTAATCGAGGAGAACAAGAACCCACGATGATTTCAAGAGTTTGGTCGAGTTTTCGAAGGTAGATCGCCGTTTTACTTTTGGGTTTTTCACTTAAAAACAACCGGTTGAAACCCTACTTCGTAAACCGATTTTTAACACTTTAAAACCTTTAAACGAGCTGACATGAATGGTTTGGATTCGAGAAATAGACCTGCAACTGGTTGAGTTAAATTGGATCTTGAAGATGAACAGTGGGCTGTCGAGGTTGAAGAGTATCAACACAGTAAGTATTGATACTAGCATGGATGGTCGACATTAGCTTCTGTCGATATTAACCATGGGCGATACTAGTGACGAACCTATTAATATCGGTAGTAGCTCAAGCGGGTCGAATCTATTAATCTCGACAGGACACCATCGATGCTATCATCACCGATCCAATACTTTTCGACTTTAGGAGGCATCGAGACTAAGATTGATGCATAATATTGGTGAATATTCAGATTGATCGAACATGTTAATATCGATAGCAAATTTGTCGATACTAACTTGGGTGAAGTTTCATCGATATTACTGATATTAATTCCATCGATTCTAAGATCGCCAAAGATGATAGTGTTGATTCCAAGAGTGTGCCGATAATATAGGCTCGAAACTACATGGGATTAGCCGATCTTATACTATCGAGAATACCATCGATATTAATGATCTCGAGCATGTCGATAATGGTTTCGAATCTAACCATTGATACTAACCTTTGGGCGGGGTAATATCGATGGATACACGAATGTGTGTGTGTATATATATATATATATATATATATATATATATATATATATATATATATATGCGTATGACATGGATGAGAACGAGGATAAACCCTAAACGATTTTAATAGATATGATGAATCACACATTCGTGGATTCACGCATGCATGTGAGTATACCACCTTTGTAAATAAATTGCAAGTCTACATAAAATGGTTTCTCATGAGAATGACGTTTTATAAATTACTCAAACTTAATTAAGTTCTTAAAACTTAAACAAGACATGCATATGTTATGCATGCATGCACATAAACATATGTATATATATGTGTGTGTGTGTGTGTGCATGTTAGTAAACCTTGAGTTTAAATTTAAGGATAATCATTTTTCTTTTAAAACTAATAAGTTTTAAAACTTATAATTTAATGATTTCAAATATTGAAAGCACATAAGAATTTCATTACAACATAGATAAACTAACCTAAGTTAGTGGCACATCTAAGGATTAAATTTAAACACATTGAACCCTAAAGAATGATAACACACGTATACTTATGAATATGAAACACACGATAAATACAGGTTGTTGAGTTGTCATTGATTCCACTTACGTGAGCGCGCGTTCTACAAAACTCTGAATTCAAAGACATTCAGGTGAGTTCTCATAACCCTTTTTTTAAATCATTTTTGCTTTTAAACTCGGGGGTGGAACATGTATACCAAAAAAAATATGATTTTGATAACACATGGGTGAAACCTGGATTATCATTGTGATATTCTTATTATTGAGATAATTATTGAATGATTGATGTGGTGTTATCATAACTCAGTGAGTCCTCGTTGGTTGAGTTGACTTCGGTCCTCCGTGGTGATTCTATTGTTGATTGAGTTGACTGCGGTCCTCCGCAGTGCACTGTATTGACACTTATGCATACCTGGAAGGTCGTTGATTGAGTTGACTTCTGTCCTCAGCGATGATTCCACATACCGTTGATTGAGTTGACTAAGGTCCTCTGCAGTACATTATATTGAGATAATTATGATAAATGATGATTATTGATGATGAATGTTGATTATCTATTTGATGTGTTTGGTTGAGATTGATTGGATATACTTGGTTGATTGCTTGAGAATTACTTGAATTATTTGATTTGTGTGTTGTTTGTGTGTTTACAGAGTTGGATTATCTCACAGGTTCACATGTGACTTTTCTTAAAACTATAAACTTTTTAAACTTTTATAAACATTTTTGAAGAATGAAAAACTTATGATTACTCACCAACTACTTCGTAGTTGACACTTGATTTTCTACATGTTTCAGGAAATGAAGAAAAGTAGGTAGAGAAGGATAGCTTCCCATCTTTTGAAAATCATCACTTAGGGTCTTGGACATAGATAAATTAACTGGATTACTGAAGACTAGTGTTTAGTTAATTTAGCTATATCTTTTGTGTAAATCGTTGTATTGAAATCATTATGAATACGATTTTTGGTTTATTTACTTTAATTGATTTTATTGATATGTGATGATACATTTTGATGCCCACGAGCTTATGAACAATCTACACATCCCTCGTGGCATCCCGACGTTTCCGTCATCGGTCAGGGTGTTACAGATTGGTATCAGAGCCTGGGTTATAGGGAATTAGGTTACTAGAAATGGTTGACCTAGTCTATAACCATAGGATACCCTAGTATGAATTATTTCATACACTAGTTACTATATTCAGGATTATGTGCTTGTATGTCTATTACATGTTATCTGAAATCCTGCTACATATGATCTGCATATGCTATTTGTTGATTTCTTATTTATGTGGTTGATAGTGCCCCGACGACTCATAATTATCCTCCATAGGATAAGGTTGTGAAGTGGAACACTTGGGAAATCATATGTATACCATAATTGCTAACAATGGCATAATCGTGGTGCATTGCAACGGTGGGGGATGGCGGAAGATGCGACTGCACGGTCAAGTCTCCGTATGTCCTATATAAAAACTTATTGCAGTGCATCAGGAGGTTGTCAGTGTTAGTATAGGGTGGAAAACGTTTAAAACTTAGGAATATTTAGTTAGTATTAGATATGATTAATTAGGATGCTTTAATATGATATTAGGAATATTTAGTTAGTATTAGATATGATTAATTAGGATGCTTTAGTATGATATTAGGAAATTATTGCTTTATTATGGGTTTAATGACAGATAGGAGAAAAATATAGTTCCATATATGTCATCGTAACTGTTAAAATGAACTCATTTAACCATAGTTTGTATGACTCACGTTGTAAACGGTAGTAACATGTTTCTAACATCCTCAGATTCATGCCGCTGCACCGTCACAACGAATATACTACAAATCCTAACGATGGTGATGCTAACAACAATAATGCCAATACCGGCATGCAAGAGTTAGCAAATCTCATTTCTGGGTTGGTGACTCAACTGAATCAAGCCAACCAAACTCTCAACCAAAACGGGGGTGGTGCAAACCCACCTGTTTGCACTTTTAAGCATTTAAACTCATGTAACCCGACAAAATTCACGAGTGCTCACTGGTCTATTGCCGTGGTTTGAGAGTATTGAGAACACTTTAATCAATAGTGATTGCCCTGAGAATCTGAAGGTGCGCTATGCCACCAGTGCTTTCCAAAAGAGAGCACTAACTCGGTGAAATGGCGAGAAACGAACTAGGGGAGTTGATGCAGCCCTAGCACTGGCATGGATTGAAGTCAAAGCTCTGATGATGTAAATAAGCAAAAGATATCTAGTTAATTTACTAGGAATTACCACCTAAATTAAATTAATAAACTCTATTTTTAAAATCGTAACATTTCGTTACGATAACGATCGAAAAACGACACTTCTGCGCAAAACCGAGCGAAACCAAACGAACCCGAACACGTCAGAACGATTAAATGAGTCAAATGGCATGAAATACCATTAACCTCATTCACCTACCCGCTCTCTCTCTATTTCCCGTCTCACTCTCTCTCTAAGATTCCAAACCCTAAAACCCTCAAATCTTCACCAAATCAAGTGATTTTGGTGTCAAAACAACCACAACATCGTGTAGATCGTGAAAGTACAAAGATTTAGAGCTTTGAACCATCAGAAACGAGGTAAAATCGAGTTCAAAGTCGCGATTTTAGGGTTTTCTTCACCCTCGAACGCCCCCACTGTTTAGCCGGTTGTAAACCAACAAAAACCTATAGGAATGGCACGAAATCACTTTAGGATGGTGTAAGGAGTAGTGGAACACACCTAAACCTGCCCAAGAATTCGACAAAAGCAGCAGGACAGCCCAACAACATGTCGTGCGAATGAGTGTGAGCTGTGCAGCTCGGCCGAATGGCCATGGGCCGAACGACACAGCCCCATGGCCGAATGGTTACCCTACTCGCACGAATTGGACAGTCGAATGATCTTGCAACCGAATGAACTGGGTAGCCGAATGGAGCCCTCATTCGTATGACAACCACTTTCGGGTGAGCTTCATTCGCATCATCATCCTTGTTCGCATGAACCCTATTTCGTGTGAAGTTGACGACCGAAGGAGAGTGTCAACCAAATGGACTCATTCATGAAATCCTTTCGTGAGACCTCACTTCATTCGTGGAATCACTATCACTTCTCTTGAATTATGGAACCATGCATACGAATGATGCTCATTTGTGTTTGATTTCATTCGCCAAAGAACTATATGATAATGAACTAGTTTATATAACAAGTTCACATCAAGAAAGGAGGGTATGTTAACCCGATGCTATGACCATTAATGCCCAAGAAATTCATTATCAAAGCCCTAAACCTCTTTAAAAGTGTAAACACTAATCCTAGCAATAAATTCGGGATAGGCATGAGGGTTATCATATAGAACCATAATTAAGGGATTAGGTATCTAAGGGGTCCAAAGAGGAGTTCAAAGATCTAAGGAAAACAACTTGAAATCAATGGAAGAACAAGGAACAAACGAAGTAGAGATGTATTGACATTATGTGTGAACACTACATACTTAATGATTTTGATGCAATGGAATGACTAACTTAGATTATTTCAATCAAATGATCTAATGTGAGTTATACACCACGATGATCAAAGAACTACGAATAACAAAGATTCAGTGAAGGACTTGGAGTTAATCAAGTGGAATTAACTTAAGTTCTAACAAGTTTAATTTGTATTTTTCTTAAAAATAACTTATGATTTGAATTAAATAAAATGACTTATAAATTACCTTATTTAAAATGATTTAAAATAACCAAAATGATTTCTAAATTTAATGTTTTGTAACTTAAAGCGGATTTTATTAACGATGTTTTACTTAAAGGATCATGAATGTGATTAATTGAGACTTTCTATAAATAAGGTTTAATTGTGATTGTCTACGGGATAATGGTTCATAGAGGGTAATTAGTATAGACTAGTTAGAGAAACTTAGAAACATATTAGCAAGTATGTAGGACACATAGTCGCACACCGAGACCAAAACCCTATATACGTTATCTCTCGACGCTTATTGTATTCAAATCATAATAAATCAACACAGGTGCTGAAGAAACATAATCTACAATCAACGAGCGTGCATATCTTTTGTGATTCATAGCATAACAATACAAGTGAGTTCATTACCCCTTTTCTAAACATTTTTGTTTTATAAACGCGGGGCTGAGAAGCATGCGTAAATTATTTTCCTTGGATTGTATTTACTAAAATGCTTTTACTTCATAAAAGTTTACATGAAAAATTGTGATCCTAGACTTGGTCTAGGTAAACTAAATTGCAGGTTTTCAAAATGGGTATCAATTCCTTATGAGTAGGTAACTAATCTAAAACAAAGAACTATATTTAACGGTCTATTTCTAAAGAACTAAATATCGAAACAAAGAACTTTTTTCAAAGGTCTATTTTCAAAGAACTAACGGTCTAATCAAAGAACTATTTTCGGTGGTGTGTTTTCAAACAATTAAAGATATATTTCAAAGAACTATGTACAACGATCTATTGTCAAGGGAATGTCTGGGAAATATCAAAGATAGCATGTGCCAATCCTATGTTTCAAAAGATGTCTTAGCTAGACTGATTGAATATGGGACGCATGTTTGATGATATTTACAGCATCCCCTAACCAGTTTCCAAGGAACATCTGGGAAATATTTAAAGATAACATGTGCCAAAGAACTAAAGAACTATACGAACAAGGAATAACTATGGACGATCTAGACGAACTATAAAATCCAATACATCAAAAGATGTCCTAGCTAGACTGATTGATTATAGGTCAGATGTTTGATGATATTTACAGATTTCCTTCACTACTAAGAACCTTGATTGCTAGACTAGTCTACTCGAGTATGACCAAAGCCCAGTCGTTAGGTCTTAGATTTTATTAAATGTTATTTATTTATTTATTTAAGCATTTAATGTAATGTTTCTACAAATGCTACGGTTGATCATGATTGTGTGATGAACTTAAGGAATCAAAAGAATTTCCATATTTTGTGAAACTACAAGAACTAAGAACTAAAGATGTATTATGTGAATGATGAGAAATGAAACGCTTAATTATCATTAACAACAATATGCTATGCAGTTTGGTATGTGGTGGGCTGGTGGCTGGGCTGGCGGTAAGCTTGACCCTACATATGCCCTATACATAAGCATACTTGATTGGATAGTATAGGTGGTTGTTGATGAGGTTAAGGTTGTCATCGCGGGTGTTCAGTGTTAACAAACTTCATGTTGTTCAAAGGTTCTGAATTGAAGGCATGAGATAAAATGCTTAATTATCACCAAGAACAATATATTATGTACTTTGGTATGATGTGGGCTGGCGGCTGGGTGGGCGGTAAGTTCGACCCTATGTATGCCCTATATATAAGCATACTGAATTAGATGATATAGGTAATTATTGGTGAGGTTGAGGTTGTCATCTGGTCAGGTTTGTACAAAACTCATTTTAAAACAAAACTGTATGAACTCACCAACCATGTGTTGACTTGATCTTTTTGCATGACTTTTCAGGTGACGAACATGTCTAACTAAGAAGTTTGTGCTTTTGACTAGGACGCCCAAATAGAGGACCTAGTATTTTGGATGTGCATATTTTTGAACATTATCATACAAATTATTTTGTATATCTTGTGCAGATACAAGATAGGAGAATTATGATGTTGATAGTAGATTTGCATTGTTAAATTAAGAACGAAACTGATGTAATTTAACTTTGTAATTCTATTTCATTTAGCATTTTCTCATTATATATCATGTTCAATGTAAACAATTTGATCATCACGATTATCATTCGATATTGCGCCCCGGGACCATTCCGGCCGACGGGACACTTGATTCGGCCCGCCGGCTTGGAGTGTGACACATGACCACAGAGTTCTGTCCTCGCAGTGAGATGACGAAATTGGAAGCTGAGTTCTGGGAACTCAAGCAGGAAAGCGGTGAGAATTTGATCTATAATTCTCGCTTTCATGAGCTGAGTTCCTTAGTACCTCATCTGGTGACACCATTGGAGAGAGCAATTGAGAAGTAAATTGGCGGTCTACCTTCCGACAATGATGTCGAAACTGCCCTATTCCATCGGTATCAAATAGACGATGAATGTTTTTTTATTAAGTGTTAATGGGTAATTTCTATGTATTGTACTAATAGTGATTTGTTTGCCATTTACTACCTCTACGGTGTAAGCGTAGTCTAAAGATTCCTCAACATGATTAAGTTTATGTGCAAAGTCGGACGTGATAAAACTCTGATTTGCACCAGTGTCAAATAATATAGATGCTTAAAAATCGTGTAAAAGAAACGTACCAGTGAACACATTCGAATCCTGTCGTGCAGCAGCAGCTCCCAATGCAAAAGCTCATCCTCTCGCTGCTTGAGCCCTCAGTTGTACTCTTTTGGGGTAGTCTGTTGAAAAGTGACTCGGTTCGCCACAAGTGTAACAAGACCTGTGATCATCAGCAGCATGCATCACCACTGTATTGTTTTTTCTGTTCTAGGGTAATAGGTTCCTACTACTGTTGACCCAATGCCCGAAACTCCCGCAACCTGAGCATTTCCTGCACTAGTTAGTCAGATGGTGATGATATTGGCATTTGTTGCACAATGGATTCGATCCAGTTTACAGCTTCTTTGCTTGGATTGGTGTAGCTTGTGTCACTTGTTGAACATGAGTGGTCATCGCATAGTTTTTGAAGACTTTATGTTTCTTGGTTGGGTGTCGGTCAGGCTACTTGGAAGTTCCAGTCTTGCCGGATTCAGCCTTCTTCTTTAGTGCACCAGAGGCAACCATTACATCAGTCAAAGTAGCTGACAATGTAACAGCCATCTCCAATGTGGAAGGTGGGCATCAATCACATGCCCTTGAATGCAAGCCGACAGTCCACCTATGTAACATCTGTACAGTAGTCATGATAGTCATAGATAAGGATAGAACAACGTGTACTTGTATTCAATATATCAATGTGATTCATGTGTTCATGTTAATAAGTTATAGGATTTTCTTTAGTTAGGAACAAGCATATATTATTTATTTACAACCGATTACGCTAGGCAAGGACACTCTTGTATTATATTGAAACAGTGGTGGGCTGGCGGCTGATAAGGCAGGTAGCTGGACTCTACGTATGCGGTATACATATATTGCGTTCGGTGTAATTTACAATTCAAATAATTCATCAAAAACAATCAAAGAAATCCAATTTACAATTCAAATAATTCATTTACGTAATCGTTATGAGGCGTACGTAAAAATACACGAAACTGACACCGAGCAGGACCGAACAAGCGGGGAACCACTCGGGGTATAAAAAATCCTAAATTTCCCCCATTTCTTTCATATATTGCATCCACATCTCTTTCTCTCTCCAAACATTCATCAAATACCACTTCTCACTAGAAAACTCATTCAAAATCACCAACAACTCTTTCATTTCATCATCAAATCGTGCAAGTAATATATTAAAATGATCGTCTTGATGAAAGGAAGCTTTTAGTACAAAGGATCGGGCCTAATTCAAGCTAATTTTCCAGAATTGTAGAGAGAAGGTACGAGTCTGTAGGGTTTTACACTGTTCGTCATCTTCTTGATATATAACTGGTTGAGAGTCCTTAAAAGCCTTGCTATCAACGATTAGAGGAACTGGATTAGTCAAAGATGGACTGAGATTGAGTGTTGGGACATCAATCCACGGTTGGAAGGGGCTGGCAATATCCAAATTGAAGCTAAATGGGTGATTGAATAGTATCAGCAAGGTTGTGCAAACAACCATCCTTTTCATCGACACTACTACCCCCGACGACCCAGAATTGATCTAATATCATCATAAATTGCACGGTTTGAGTGGTCCAAGTTGTTTAGGGGTGGAACCAGGCCGATACTAACAGTATCGAAGGAGGGGCATTGAACTTAAGACCCATCGATACTGCTAGTATCGATGGGCACAAGTCTTGTGTATTCTTCTTCTTCATCGATACTGTCAACCTTCAACAGCCCTTCTTCAATCGTGGAATCTTTCCTAACACTTAAGGATCATCAGTCCCATTAAATTGAGCCAGGTCCTGTTGAGATTGCTAGTCTCGAAGCTTCCCATCGAACCTAAGGACCCATCGATATTATTAATATCATTGGGCACCCATTTAAGCTCCAATCATGTTCTTTTGTTGATAACAACCATGCAACCTTGTAAAACAGTTCTAAGTCACTAAAATAAACTTGATAAGATCAATCCAAGGAGTTTAGAACAATTAAACATGGGCATTGGACGTGTAACGAACCTAATATCGAAGGGATTTGAAGCCATCGATATTCTGAATATCGATGGGCCTCTCTTGAACCTTATATGACCGATATTGATATTGTCAGCCATCACACCATCACAAGGATTTTCGACATTAGTTGTTGAGTGTGTTCTAAACAAAAGGGGTTATCAAAATCAAACAACAATGAACTTATAAAATTGATAGTTCAACCCTAAGGGAATCAATAAGGGTGGTTAACTTTCAACCGATTCTAGGAGTCATGGTGTGGTTCAATTAGGTTAAGTTTAACTTAACTTAATAGTGATACCATTCCATGACCATCAAGGCTTAAACTTAAAAATCTTTTAAGGGTTACAAAGAAAACAAAGGGTGTACAAAATCATTAGCACATGTTATATATGAGCACAACAAGTTTTGTGAATTATATAAAATGACACATATTTTTCATAAATCGAGTGTTATTCAAAGGATTCAACCATGATGTCCCAATAATGCAACGCTTTTAAATATAAAGAACAAGTTGTTCAATGGAAGCTCATTAACAAATTAGCACAACACAATCAACCAATCAAAGCCTATAATATCATAAATCATATAATATTTGTATGATTACAATGTACAGGATCCGAGTGTACTGTTGTCAGGTGAGAACATTTGCCCTATTTTACTATTTTACAGTTGTTTTGGGGTGATACACGTGACCAAACATCTCTTATAACACTTTAAATACATTATTCAATACACTATTGCGACAATCAAAGGCTTACTTTTCTATTCTAAAGGATTTATCAACTGTTATACACTTTTCTACTAAAAAGTTTTACAAAAGGGATTATAAAATGTTTTACAACTGTTATACACAAAATGGGTTTATAAATGTTAAACATTTTTAAAGAATAAGGTTTATAAACTCTTTGACTAAAACTTGTGTTTTCAAATAAATATTATGTTTTAAACCTTGTTATTATACAAGGACTTTCATCACAGTATTCAATCAAAGGTTTACAAACAAAGTACTCATTCATGGGATACAATCAAAGGTTTTCAACTCAAGGTATTCAATCACTGGTTTTCAAAATAAGGAAATTCATCCATGGTTTCAAGTCAAGTATTCAATCAAGTTAAACGTTTATTCAATCTTAACAACAACTAAATGTCATGGTGTTTATCATTGTTAACAAGCTTATACACATCAAGACACCTTCAATCAATCTTATTCTTAATCCTTTAATGTTAGTACTGGATGATCACAACAAGGGATAGCGGGACACGTTTTGGTTACGCCAAGGCTGTGGTTAGTGTTTAAATATGTTTTAAACCCTAACTGCAAATTCGATGCGTTACGGTAATATGAATTTGCTGCTAATTAACTTTACCGTCATGGGTCATATTGACCGGGTTACGTCAACACAGAGTTGTCTTCTGAGTAAACTCATTAGTACAGCTCGTGTTGAATGTGTTTGCTGACTACTTTTCTAACTCCAAATGTAAGTTGGGACTTGATTATATGTTGGCTTTTATATTAGACAGACATTTGATTGTTTTCACACGTTATTCTTACTTGTTAAAAGTTTGTGTAGAGCCCGACTAAAGATGAAGACGGAAAAAGTCAACCAGAGAAGAGTTGAAGACCTTATTGTTGGTGATTTTCGTGTACAGTATTTCGAGTACAGTAGATTATCGAGTATTCGAGCCAATTTTCGTGTATAGGGTTCGAGTACTTCTAGATTAGTATATATATAGACGTATATTGTATGTTCTAGGGTTGGATTACCGAGACGTGCTCTCTAGACGTATTGAGGCACTGTTTTTGTGAACTTCACTGAATATACAATTTTTCATCTTTCTACTTGTTCTTGTGATTCTATTATGGATTCCGCACATTATAGTCTTTTGATGCAGAATGGAAAGATAAAGCTCGATTCTTGACAAGATCTGGACCTACAAGTGGTATCAGAGCCTTTGAGCTCTTTTCTACATCAAGGTACAAGCTTTTCGATGCAAGTTCGATACTTTCTTGTTCTACTCTACACCATCTAGCTCCTATTGAACTTTGGGACTTTGAATCTTGAGAAATATATCTCTGAAAAAATTTTCAAGTATTTTTGAGTTCAAAATTCGAGAACAGTTTTTCGGGTACAGTTGGAGAGTTCGAGTATAGTTGGGGAGTTCGATTACATAATGGTGAGTTCGAGTACACTATGATTTCGACTACATTGATCTTTCAATTACACCAGGGATTTCGAGTACACTGGTTCTTTGTTTACAACAGAGATTTCGGGTACACTAAGGCTTCGAGTAAACTTATTCTTCGAATACACTGGAGTTTCGTGAACTATAGTTTCAAGAACATCTTTCGGATACTTGAGTTTCGAGTATAACTTGGACTTCGTGCACTGCTTGGAACTTCTAACTCCTGAGGACATCATGAACCTATACTTAGAAAATTTTCTGGTTGTCATGGCATCCAAGAACCTCACCAACCTGTCTAACCTTCTGAACTTAGACAATGAGATTGGCACTGGAACCAAGCCACCTAGGCTCATGTCAGGGGATAACTTCCAGGATTGGAAATTCAGGTTCCAATCTATTATCAATTACACAGAACCGAAGCTATGGACGTCAATTGAAGAGGGGCCTTATGTGCCCATGTACCAGAGTGAGCTAAATGGACTTATTCCCAAGGACCCGGAGCTATATACTGAGAATGACATCCTGTTGAAAGAGAAGGATGATAAGGCATATGCATCAATTACTATGGCGTTCTCAACTGACGAGGCTCACGGGTTCAAGGAGCATCAGACAACTAAATGTAACACCAATGCCGGAAACGTTACCAGAACAGTGATCAACACAGTAACATAAACAGTAAATCAGGTACACATTTCAGTTGTCATTCATATTTCATTATCATTTCATGTTATCATAGAACTGTTTCACGAACATCGTAGAAACGTAACTCAGAACTATGGTTCATCAGTCAGAAAAATATCTGGCAATACTGAACCATCATGTGACTGTTATTTAGGATTCTATTATGTATAAAACGTATGTGAGGCTTTACAGAACAAAACAACAACGGATGTCGTTACGTGAATGCTAAATCGACAGATTATTCGTATAGGTGACGATTTGTACGAATACATCCGAAAGTTTAACGTTCTGAATGATGTCTAATAATTAGAAAACCATATTGAAAAGTGTAGTTATCGTCGTATTCGTACGGGTGACGATTCGAACGAATACGCGCGACGACTGTAAGATTTGATTTAAACTGTAATTTAAATATTTTCTGAAATTTAAAATAAACGGGAGATATTTAGTTAATTTAATAGGAATTACCACCTAAACTAAATTATTAAACTTTACTTTTAAAACTGTGATGTTTTGTATGAAAACTGTTAGTGCATTTATAGTGTGAAAGATGCATTTATTGTGTGAACCTCGCTTGTTGTATATGAAATCACAGTCTGTTGTATATGATTAAGGGTTCGGCTAAAGATCCAAGAAGGTTAGGCTATGATTGATGACTAAAAGGTTTGGTGCTCACATGTTTTAAGGTTTGGCAAACCTATAGGTTTGGCAAACCTTTTGGCAAACCTATGAAACCTATATATAGGTAGACTTGGAAGACTTGGAGACTTAGAGCTCAAGAATTTCACATACACAAAGCAACTTTCTCTGTCAAGTTCAAGACTTCTCTCTCAAGATCAAGATCAAGACTTCTCTTCATCTTAACTTCTTTCGTATATTCAAGTGTTGTATTTCACGTTTGATTCGTTGTAATCACTTGAATGTTAATGACAAATTCAGATTCATGATAGATTACCATGTCATTGTTGATCCAAATCTAGTTGTAAACGGATTCCTCACGTTTATGATCGAATCGTAGAATTTCGTGATCGATTCTTCAAATCAACAGTGGTATCAGAGCGTTAGGCTCGATTCTACGACTATTTGGACATCAATCTCAAGTAATTTGATCAGAAAATTCATCATCTTGGAGGTGTTCTTGAAGTTCTTCACGTTTTTGTCAACAAAAAGCCAGATCTACGAAAAATTATCAAGTTTTTGCAAATTTTGATCCGATAGAAAGATGTGCCTCGAAAAAACGAAGATTTTGACTACTCATAGGCCTTCTAACTCCAAAAAATGAAGATTCTAGAGCCATTTTAGTGATTTGCAGATCTGTTCGTGCGATCTACCGAACCTTTGACGAACCTAAGAGCCGAACCTACATAGGTTCGTGAGAAATAGGTTCGTGGGAACCTCTAGGTTCGCCAAAAATGTCATAGGTTCGCCAAAAACGTCATAGGTTCGCTAAAAACGTCATAGGTTCGCCAAAAACTTTCCCAGGTTCGCCAAAACCTTTCTAGGTTAGTCAAAACCTTCATAGGTTCGTTCAAAACCTTCATAGGTTCGTGAAAACCTCAATAGGTTCGTGAAAACCTCAAAAGGTTCGTGAAATGGTTTGGGAGAACCTCCAATAGGTTTGTTCGAAGAGTTTTGCAAGAAATATACCATTTTAAAAGTTCAAGTAAACCTTGTTTACCTATTTTGGGCCTTCCGGATCATTTGGGATAGGTTTCAAGACCTAATTCGGACGTTAAGACAAGGTTTGATCTGTTCTGTTTTGAGAGGTTAAATTTTCAAGTTCTGAACATAAAAGTTAAATATGACTTACAAGAACTGAAATGTGGAATGGTTGGCTAACAATGGACTTGTGTTGGATAATTTGGATAATTATCCGAACTGGAGATCCACATTCGAAACGTTTATTGCTAAAGCGGATGAAAATTATCAGAAGTTATTGTACATTCAATACAAGAAACCATTTTTGAAACTGAATGAAGATCAAATGTCTGAATTTAATCAAGAAAGAGAATTGTGTGAATTGTTTTCGGTGATAATTTCTGAAGATATTAAGAAAACTGATTTTGAACAAATGCCACATTCATGTGCAAAGTGGAGTTTGTTACAACTTGCATACAACAATCATGTTGCGAAGAAGATCAATGATGCTTATGATCGTCTTTTACCACTTATGCAAGAATTGAAATATTTTCAGTTTGATATCACTGATGGACAAATCATTGAGAAGTTTACGCAATTTTTACCTTATCGATGGAGTGATTTTGTTGAAAGAATGAAGGAAACAGAAGTTATTCATCATATCAAATTAATGAACTTCAAAGATGTGGTTGATAAAATGGAATCGGAGATAAGGAGAACCGGAAAATGGATTGTGAAAATTGTTGATTTCTCGTCGATTGATGAACAAAGAAACATGTTAAAGGCAAGTATGAGTGCTGAGAAAGAAAAAGAAGATGTTGATGAAGGAAAGGAAGATGATCTGAAAATTGAAGATTGCATAGAGACAAGTGTGAATTTAAGGATGGAAGCAACTGATGAAGAGAAGAGTGAGGATTTTTCAATGTCAGAATCTGATAAAATAATTGAACCTGAAATGTCTGAAGATAGCAAACAGATGAATGAAGTTGTAGATAAGAGATGTAATGTAACTGAAGATACACACATTCTTGATGATTCTGATATCAAAAGTGAGATGAAGAAGTCTGAAGATGATGTTTTGAAGTTAAATGATGAAATTTCAAGTGTTGAAGTGGTGTCAACAGAGGATGAGAGTGTTTATGAGGATGCCTCTGATGATTTGTCTGAAACAACTACCATCATTAGTGAAGACTATTGTCATACCATTTCAGATAAAGAGGTACGTTCAGGTACATTTTCTAAACTCTCATGCTCTAAATGTTTAAATCTTGAGGGACAAGTTTGGAGTTTGGAGGAAGAAAACATAAACTTGAAATGTGACTTTTCAAACTGTAATAAAGCATACATGGATTTAAAATCAAATGAAAAGTTTTTTTCAAAACAGATTGCAGATTTGAAGTTATAGGTTCAAATGTTGACTGATGATTTGTCAAAGTCAAATGCCAATGAAAGTGTTTCTGAACAAAAACTTGACATTTTGAGCAAAGTAAATATTGAATTGACAAATGTAGTAAATAAAATTAAAATCAAAAATGGACAAGGCAAAAAGGGACTTTGACAGAATCATGCACAAATTGGAGAATCATCATGATTCTATAATTTTTTCAAGTCCTCTTATTGAGAAAATCAAGTGATAGTGAAATTTCAATAGATAACACTCTCAATAAGGAAAAGTCTCCAATTTGTGCTTATGACAATTTTTCTCCTATCATTGAAGATTGTACTTTTGAGGAATATGATGAGGAGACATTGTACAGATGTGGGTTGATGGATGTACATAAGGATTATGATGATTCTCACAATAATATCTTTGATGATGTAAAATCATGTGTTTCAAACTCTGCATCATCATCCAAAAAGAAAGTTTCTTTCAAAACCCCATTGGTTGAAATTAAAAAGTTTTCAAAGAATGAAAATATGAATTTTTCAAAACAAAATGGTTTCTCAAGTTCAAAAACTAAACGTCAAATTCAATCAAAATGGGTTGTGAAATCATCATGTCCATCAAACAGAGTGGAATCAAAGTGTGATACTTCAAAGTCTTGGTACAAAGACAAGATTTCACTCAGTCCCACAAGATGTGAAAAGTTGAACTTTGAGTCTCCCACGTCAAGTGGTAAGAAGTCACATTTGACTCATATGGGTTCAACAAGTAATCAAAGATTGGTTTATGGTTCACCAGTGGTAAATCACCAAAACCATAGGTTTGTACAAAACTATTCTCCTAGGTTTGTGGAGAGGAGAATATGTTTTGAGTGTGGAACAAGAGGGCATATCATTGCTAATTGTCCTTATCTGTGTGAGTTACAAGGACAAGTTCGTAATGCCAAGTCTTGTGTCACAGAGGTTTCAAAGTTCATTCCTAAAAGACATAAAATGCCAAATCAAAACAAGGAAGAACTTGTGAAAGCCTCGGATGAAGAAAAGTTGAAACTTTCAAAACCTTTAATGACTAATTTGGTGTTTAACAAAAATGTGGTGATTCAAGATAAGTATTATCTTAAGAATGCACTTGAACATGAACAGTTGTGGATACCAAAAACAAACAAAGTTTCAAAGGAAACTTCATTATTTTAAACTGGAAAATGGATTAAATTTCGGTATATGGATTTTCATGGAAAACTCAAGACCTTGAAGGCTTGGGTGACTAAAGATATCTAATGGTTTGTGAGTGTGTGCAGGAGGATTTCAAGAGGACCTATCAATTGGAGGAGAGCTCATTGATAGTGAAACTTCCTGGTGTGTATTTGGTAAAATTGTTCTAATTCTTTAACTGTCATATTATTCTGAAGAACTTGACAGGTTTGGAATTACATTGTCATATTTTCTTGATATTTTCAAGTCACATTGAACGTAATGTTTTACAAAAATGGTAAATCATATCGGTTGTCAATTTTCCGGGAATTTTGATTTTTCTATATACTTATAAAATTCTAAAAAAACAAAAAGATTTTCATTTTTAGCATTTTAGGGGGGGAAATTTTAAAAAATCAAAAACAGTATAAAATTAGAAAATTGAGAAATGGATCCGACCTTCGAGAAATGATTGTACATTGTAACATTCTAAAGCTTACTTGTATCATACAAGATCAAATACAAAGCGATCACAATGCACTCAGTATGATATGTTGGTAGGTCTTTCACTTAATTGTGATTTCTGTAGACTAATGCCATAATCATTCTTTGTGGGACACATTACTTAGAACACAGTGTTCGATCTTTGTCCTGAGTGCGTGGCCATTTGCCTTAGTGATTGCTAATTGTATTAGTACATATACTAGTTTGATCATGTGTTTCATTTTCAAAAGAAATTATGATTTCATTTTTTTCTTTTATTTTTGTTCAAAACATGGACATTCTTTGCGTATACTTATGTATCAACCTAATTGTTATGTTTTGGACTTTCTGCTTTTATTTTCTTGTTTTGTTTAAAACTTGGGCATTCTATGTGTATACGGAAGTATCAATCTGATTGCTAGGTTTTAAACTTAAGTTATTTTTTTTGGTTCAATATCCTGGTTTCATCTGCGCATACGGAAGTATCAATCTTGTTACCGGATTTTGAACATTCTGTTTTATTTTACACTACGTTATTTCACAAAAGATATTCTGCTTTATTTTTGCATGATCAAACTAAGCAAGAATTTGAACTTATAATTTACAATGGCATCGCTGTTGGTTGATGTTTCACAAAGCGGGGATGTGTTCAAGTGAGTGGGGAACACAAAGTTTTATGATTGGTTTTCATTAATCCAAATTCACAACAAGTAGTAAGATTGAAAGTGGACCCATATACTGGCAATCGTCCTAGGCTTGTGCATCGACTAAATAAATCTCATTAACAATTAATAAGTAATGCTGAAGTATGATTACAATATGATCTCATGTTTGGATCTTTCTCATCAAAAACATATTTATTTTTTAGTTAGAATACAAATTTTGTAGGATTCTAGGATATACAATTTTGTAATTCATAGCTTTAGGGGGAGTTTATTCAAATCATTGAAAATTCATAAAAATTTTCTTCTATTTTCTTTTAGACTATCCGATGTGACTTACTAATTCTTTGTAAACACTATAATTGATTTACTGTTAATAATTGACAAAGAGAAATTGGAATTATGATGAGGCATCTAGTATGATTACATGTGAAGAAAAAGATTTATTTTTAATCAGATTATGTATCAACTGATGCAAGTGATAAGGGTGATTAAGATCTGAGTGTTGAAGATGTCACTGCAGTCCTCAGTAGGTGAATCTTGGAAAAAGAAAGACATAAGATGGAGAGAGAGAGAGAATGAGATTAAGATTGAGAGAGTGAAGTGGAAACAAAGAGACTGTTGAATTCTATACAACAACATTTGATACAACAGCTACAACTGAAGGGAAGTATGTTGACAGCAAGGTTGTAGGGGAGTATGTTGATGCATATTTGTTCCCCGATCCACAAAATGTTTGAGCATATACAACAGCAAGGTTCAAGGGGGAGCATGTTAGTGCATTTTCTGTGTGAAAGATGCATTTATTGTGTGAACCTCGCTTGTTGTATATGAAATCACAGTCTGTTGTATATGATTAAGGGTTCGGCTAAAGATCCAAGAAGGTTAGGCTATGATTGATGACTAAAAGGTTTGGTGCTCCCATGTTTTAAGGTTTGGCAAACCTTTTGGCAAACCTATTGGCAAACCTTTTGGCAAACCTATGAAACCTATATATAGGTAGACTTGGAAGACTTGGAGACTTAGAGCTCATAATTTCACATACACAAAGCAACTTTCTCTCTCAAGTTCAAGACTTCTCTCTCAAGATCAAGATCAAGACTTCTCTTCATCTTAACTTCTTTCGTATATTCAAGTGTTGTATTTCACGTTTGATTCGTTGTAATCACTTGAATGTTAATGACAAATTCAGATTCATGATAGATTACCATGTCATTGTTGATCCAAATCTAGTTGTAAACGGATTCCGCACGTTTATGATCGAATCGTAGAATTTCGTGATCGATTCTTCAAATCTACAAAAACGAAAAGAACCCGACACTTCTATGCGAAACCGAGCGAAACCAAACGAGACCGGACAAACCAGGGTATTTTGAAAGCATTGAATGGGCATTTAATACTGTGGCACCCCGAGAAATCCCGTCCCTTTCCGGGGCGCGATCGTCGGCAGATTGTCAGGATCGCAGTCTCCAGTCACACAACATGCGAGACCTATATGTCTGGTTATATACGTACATCCAAGAATTTGGATAAAACAGTCTAGTAATATCAGAGTTGTGGAAGTAAAGTATAAGTTATCCAAAACAGATTTAAAATTCATGATCAGCGGAAGCATTCATAAAACGGTTTTCAAAACAGAACATAAGATTTCAGTTTTTGTAAACGTTAAAAGTGTTTAATATTACATAACATGTCAAATAGATATATGTTCTCAAATTATACTAAGACATTTAAGCAGATGCATACGACTCCAGCCTAGCATCCTAATCCTTGTGAGCGTGTCTTAGTTACCTGAGAAAACATGCGAGTAAAAGGGTCAACACAAAGGTTGGTGAGAGCACAGGTTTATCATAAGCAGTAAACATCCAATGTTTACAGTAAGAGTTGTTATTTATGTATCATTACAATGCAGTATCGATTGATAGCTAGTCAATTCAGTTATATTATATGCGGGGTCGTACCGAAGCTGACAGTTGTGCCTCCCGCCATGTCCATCACAAGACAATGGCAAAGTGTTGGTCAATATTGCACCCATTCCGACCTCAAGTCGGGTTGGCCTCCCAGGCGCGATGGGTGGGGCTTGTCAGGCCCAAATAGTACTATTCAAGATTACCACGCTAGGCGCTACGCGCTACTAACGGTCCGTGGAGTATCGCGAGGACTTTTAGTTGTGATGTGGTCCACACATATACATATAGTGATAAAGCATGTCCATACATAAATGAAATGAGTTGTTTTCCAAAAACAGTTTATCATGCAATGTTTTCTCCCCCAAAGGTAGAAAAAGTAAAAAGGGGCCGTGAACTCACCTGATTAGCAGTTCCGGTGTGTTTGTGTGTTCGCGTCTGCGAATGCTAGCAATCCCGCTAGTAGGCACCTATAACCATATAGGTGTGAGTATGTGTTTTGTGATGTGTTGTATCCCATACAACTCCAAGTGTCGGTGTGCCCAACCGAGTGTTTTGCATGACAAGGATTAATCAAACTAATCATTTACATAGTCATAATCAAATGGTTTAAACTATTATAACCATTATTATGATCCCATGCAAACCGGGCATTACAACGGCTTAAAACAGAGATTTACCCATTAACAGTCTGAGTTTGTCATTAAAAATCAATCCTAGCCATCATCTAGGCAATAATCAACTGTGCTCAATTCATTGCTGACGTAACTCCTCGTACACAGTTATCACAGTATCCTAATCAACGTGTAATGCACAATTCAATAATTCCCCGAATTATTGTTTTGTGTTAGTGTTGTGTTTGCCACACTTGGTTTCCAAAACCAATGTGCGTTGTGTTTGCCACACTTGGTTTCCAAAACCAATGTGCAATGTACGATTCGATAATTCCACGAACTATCGTTTCGCAGTAGTTTGCATTCAACTCATCTAATTAAACATAATTAAATGAAATGCAACAAGTATGAATGTGAAATGTAAAGAATGTAAGAGTTGCAATTTACCTGAAATTGTCGGGTGTCACATCATCCCCTTGTTGAAAGAAATTTCGTCCCGAAATTTGGTTGTTGTTGGTAGTGTTTAAGAAACAAAAGTGTTTGAAAAAGAAAAATTTTCTGGTTGTCACAAATACCCATTTCTTCCCCTACCTACCATCTTCAACCTCTCATTCCCGTCACTCTCTCTACTTTCTCTCTCTAGAAGCCATAACCATAACTCTCTCATTTCTCCACGAAATCAAGCCATCTTGGTGTCAAAACGACCACTACAACTCGTAGATCATAGAAGTACAACAGATCAGAGCTTTGAACCATCTATTTTGAGATAGAATTGAGTTTTCATTTCGGTTTTTAAGGTTTTCTAACCCTATGTTCGAGCACCTCTTTTTGCCGGCTAAAACTTCCAAAAACCTTAGGGAAATCACACCTTAACATCCTAGAATGAGTTAGGAACAAGTGAGATTCCATGGGATGGTCTTAGGCCTCATATTGGAGTGGTTGCACCTGGATAAACTCGACCGGCCGAATGGCCACACATCAGCTAGGCCGAAAGGCCCACAGGCCGCAAGAGCTACCCATTCGGACGAATAGCCTACAACCGAAGCAGCCCCCCATTCGGACCAAACCCCTTTCGGCCACCCTCCTTCAGTCTAAGTTTATTCTCCCAGGTCATGGTCCGAACCAAGTGTCAGTCGGCCACCTTTTATTCGGCCAAGAGTGCCTTCAGTCGGTTGTCTCCCTTCGGCCAAACCTCTCATGCGGCCAAGGCATCTTTAGTCGGCCACCCCCACTTTCGGCTGCATGCACATTCGGCCAAGACCTCACTCACATGCTTCTTCCCTATTCGGCCCAGACCTTCATTTGGATGGGAATGTGTGGTTCATTCGATCGGGATTATGAGAGCATGATGTGCATGGGCCTTACATGTAGTATGCATATAAGGGTGGATTACATGGGTGCATGCATGGGAGGGGAAAACTACTGGGATTATTTACTAAAACCTTCTAAATGATAATAAATGTAACCATGGAATGTTGGATACAAGTTGGGCATAGTATGGGGTTATATCGCGGATGTGGAGTTTGGTCTAAATGTAATTAAGGAAATCATGAATTAGGGTTTTTAATAATATGGGATTTTCATAAAATCATATCAGCATCCAAGCATGGGTTGTGTACATCATTTTGGGTTCAACGCATTGATAAATCATTGAGGATCAAAACAACCATCTATGGTTATGAGTGTTGATGTAACTATTAACACCTAACACTTAGAAATTTCATGAGAATCTACAACCACATTAGGTTGTTCTTTTGAACTACCTAGGATGGGTTGTACACATAAGCGATCAAAGAATCATGGGCCAATCAAGAACGAGTAACGGGCCCAAGGGTAATCAAATAAGATTAACCTAAGCCCATCATGTGTAATTATACTTTTCTTAAATTAATTATGTTTTTAATAAAAAAAATTGATTTATAAACCTTATTAAATTTAATAAATGATTTCAAACTTAAAAGTTTAACTAAAATGAATTATTTAAAACGTTTTAATTGAAAGACTTTGAAAATGTTGAACTAGACCCTATGTAATTAAGGTTTAGATGTGTTTAATTACGGGATAAAGGGTTATTTATGGGTAATACGTTTAGACTAGTTAGAGGGAATTCTAGAAACACGTTAGTGATATAGGACACTTAATTGCACACCGAGACCAAAACCTTAGATACGACTATTGTAAATACTTATCGTATTCGAATCCTCTTAAAACAAATCAGGTGCTGAAGAAACATAAACTACGAGTAACAAGCACCCAATTTTGTGGTAAATCAATCCAGAGCAACACAGGTGAGTTCATTGCCCGGTTTCTAAACATTTTTATTTTCAAACGCGGGGCTGAGAAGCATGCATAAACCTTTTATATAAATATGTTTTACGTAAATGCTTTAACTTATTGTATGTTTTATATATACATGTTTATAATCCTAGACTCCTGTCTAGATAAATTATATGTGGGTTAACTAAAGAACTAACAAGTTACTCTAATGAGTAATACAACAATTCTAAAACAAACACTTATTCTATCAAATTCAAATTCAAAGAATCTAAACTAAGGATAGAAATCAAGAGAAATAAAACTAGAGATCAAATTCAAAGAAATCTAATTCAGTGTGTGTTCAGTAAAACTAAGGATCAACTTCAAAAATCTATAATCATTGTGAGAGTCATGGAATTCTAAGGATCAGAATCAAGGGAATCAAGGAAATCATATCCGTGTGTGAATCAAAGAACTAATGAAATCATTAAGATCTAATGAAATCATTAATGATCAAGTTAAGGTGGATGTCAGTTGTATGTAAATCAAGACCACGTGTTAACACACGGAAAGTCCCGTCATAAATAGTAGACTCTTGTAGTCAAGCTATATGGGCATAAATCAAACGATCAAACGAAATCAAGAGAACAAAGGCGATCAAAATCAAAGGATATCCTAAAGTCCCGACATGTACAGTAGGCCTGAGGGTCAAGCTGATATGGGCACATCATGAAAGTCCCGACGCATACAGGTAGACTCATTCGGGTCATGTCTGATATGGGCCATGTGTGAGACGGTATAACTTGGACACCACCAACAACTAAGTCTAATTGATTGAGTCAAATAAGGCCCAATCATCATGTCTTAGTTGTAATTAAATGATTAATTATTTATTTAATTAAGCATTTAATATTATGTTTCTACAAGTGCTATGGGTAATCATGAATACGTGATGAACTCAAGAAATCAGTGGTATTTAAATTTGTGGAAATCAAAATCTAATATGAAGATGGATGGAATGAAACGCTTAATTATCATCAACAAAAATGTGTTATGCAGTCCGGTATGTGGTGGGACGGTGGCTGGGTCTTTTCCCCTACATATTCCCTATATATAAGCATAATTGATTGGATAGCATAGGTGTTCGTTGATGAGGTTAAGGTTGTCATTCCGGGGGAATCATGGTAAACAGGTTTTAGGGTAATCAAACGTTATGGATGAATAGTATGGGATGAAATGCTTAATTATCATCAGGAACAATATATATCATGTGGTTTGATATGTGGTGAGACGGTGGCTGATGTAATTTAACCTCATCAACGACCACCTATGCTATCCAATCAAGTATGCTTATATATAGGGCATATGTAAGGGACAAGCCCCAGCCACCGTCCTACCACATACCGGACTGCTTAGCATATTGTTGTTAATGATAATTGTTAGTACATATTTGTAATAGATTGCTTATCAAACATGTAAATTATAGAAATTTTGTTAAGGTTTGGCTGAGGTTTGTCTGGCCCACGAACCTTAGCAGGTTCAGCGAACCTATCATCTCTGATAGGTTTGGCGAATCTATAACCTTGGAAGGTTCGGCGAACCTATTAGGTTTGACTGACTAGGTTCGCCCAGCGAACCTAAGGGTTCGGTTGGCGAACCTAAGGGTTCGGCTAGAATAGGTTCGGCTGGCAGTCTGTATATATTGTAGGTTTGTCTGATTTTGTCATAACTTCAGAAAACCTTTGAAAATTCTGTGTGTATTCTTTGTGTGTGATTTCTCTGTGTGAGACTTGTATTCAGTTCATATTGATTAATGAATTGAAGATGATTATTGGAATGCTTGTTCTTCTTTGATTCTTATAGATCAAATATAGATTCCGCATGTATTTGATTGTTCATAGGATTCTGTTATACGATCAAGATCATAATCAGTAGATCTACAGTGGTATCAGAGCGTTAGGCTCGATTCTACGAGTATTTGGACATCAATCTCATGTAATTTGATCAGAAACTTCATCATTTTGAAGGTGTTCTTGAAGTTCTTCACGTTTTTGTCAACAAAAAGCCAGATCTACGAAAAATTATCAAGTTTTTGCAAATTTTGATCCGATAGAAAGATACGCCTCGAAAAAACGAAGATTTTGACTACTCATACGCCCTCTAACTCCAAAAAATGAAGATTCTAGAGCCATTTTCGTGAAGTTGCAGGTCTGTTCGAACGAACAGACGAACCTGAGAGACCAACCTCCATAGGTTCGTGACCAATAGGTTCGTGGGAACCTCTGTAGGTTCGTGGGAACCTCCAATAGGTTCTCCTATAGGTTCTCCAATAGGTTTGTGAGAACCTCCCAATAGGTTTGTTCGAAAAGGTTTGCGAGAAAGATACCTTATTAAAAGTTAAAGTAAACCTTGTTAACCTATTTTGGGTCTTTCGGATCATTTGGGATAGGTTTCAAGACCTAATTCGGACGTTAAGACAAGGTTTGAGCTGTTTTGTTTTGAGAGGTTAAACTTTGACGTTCTGAACATAAAAGTTAAATATGACATACAAGAACCGGAACGTGGAATGGTTGACTAACAATGGACTTACGTTGGACAACTTGGACAATTATCCAAACTGGAGATCCACATTCGAAACGTTTATTACTAAATCGGATGAAAATTACCGGAAGTTATTGTACCAACAATACAAGAAACCATGTCTGAAATCAAATGATAATTGTGACAATCCGACTTTTCACACTAACCTTGTTAACGGGAGTTGGTGCTATCACAGGCCCAACAAGGCCAATCAAGGCCCAATAAGACCAATGAAGGTCCAATAGGCCCAACAAGGCCAATGAAGGCCCAGTAAGGCCAATGAAGGCCCAGTAAAGTCAAAGAAGATCCAGTGAAGCCTGTGAAGGCCCAACAAGACAAGTTAGGTCCAATAAAGTTTAGGAAGGCCACTGAGGCCCAAGCAGGCCCAATAGAGACAAAGAAGGCCCAATAGAGACAAAGAAGGCCCAGCAAGGTCCAGATTGACCCAATAAGATCCAGGGTAGGCCCAATAAGCTCAAGATGGACCCAGTGAACTTAATAGAGACCCAGTTGGATTAATTTAGCCAAAAATGTTTCAATTGGCCAAATTAAGTGACAATTCGGCAATTTCAAGTTAAATCTGTTAACCGAAAATTATCAGGAAAGCAATGAAATCTCATAAGACCAAACTAGAGGGTTTGGGAATGTAGAAATTAATCCTAAGACATTCAATTTTATAGAATCAAACTTAGAAGTAGGAAGTATAAGGAATTTTGACTTGTGAAAGTCAAAACTTCGGCCATATGGTAATTAAACTAGAAATTAACATCAAATGATGGTTAATGATCGAATTCAATGTCCATTTAACCTATTTTGATGATAAGTAACTGATTAGAGCAGATGATTAGTCAAGTAACGTTCGAATTTAATGGAATTAAGATCCAAAAGTCGAAACCGTCGACATATAATTGGAACTTCCATAATTCGACAAGGACATTACAAATTGAGGAACCCAGAGCATTAATCGGCACTCTTAGAAACTTTTTCAATAGCCAATTCAATATTAGAAGCCACAAGAAGAAAGATTAATTCAAGAGCTTGGCCGAAGATCACCTCTAGTCGATTAACATCAATTCTAAACCAATCCAGGTAATTCTCGATGCCTATACATTCTAAAATGGCCGAATAAGGTAATCCCTATGCTAATTTGGGTTCAAGTATCGAATTTTTCATGAACGTTAATTAGGGTTCATGTGGGGGTTTGATTTGGGGATTTCAAATCAAATGTGATTTATAATCAAATTAATTATTTCGGTTAGATTCAGAATAGTCCGATCAATAAGAAGCATATGTTAATTTGGAATTACAACATCGAACTGTAAGAGATTAAGACCTAGGGTTTGTTGTAAGAACGGTTTTGGGGGTTTCGTGTTGGAATGGAATGATAGTCGAATTAAACCACATGGGAAGTTTCTGAGTAATGTGCTTAAAGATATATGTATGCTGATTTCATTAGAAGATAACGAATTAATGGACTTTGCATTCTAGGGTTCTTAGGATAAAATGAATTAGGGGATTTGATAAGATTGAAATTGATAATTGAATTATTTGTTATAATCGGTTTCAGAGAGATCCGATTGTGATTAAACCTCTGTTAATTTTATCAGATGAGAATGAATTGAGTGTTTTTACATTCTAGGTTTAATTAGTTGAATAGATTTGGGGTTTGCTAAGCAATCGAAGTTTAAAATTTAATTAAGCTACACCATTGGTTGCGGATTAACCCAGTGATGATAAGCCCTATGGTTTAAGAATCGATAGGGTTCGAATTGAAGACCAATTGTGAGGTTAAAACTTCGGCCATAGTAGAACAAAAGGAAACCGAGCCGGCTAAGCTTAAAACAATTTAATTCCAGTTGATTAATGCGATACCCTAGCGGGCGTAGTGGTTAGAGGCTTGTGTGTGATGTTGAGGGTCGCGGGTTCGAGTCCCGGCCCAACCGATTTTTGAAGTTTTGATCATTTTTGGTATTTTTAACATAACTTTCTCATACGAACTCCGATTAAGTCCGTTCAAGTTGCGTTGGAACCGTAACGAGAATGCGAACCTGTTGAGATGATAAAATCCATATTTTAATCCGAACACGAAATCGCGTATAATTACGTTTAATTAAATAAAATCAAATGTGATTTTATTTAAACGATTTCAAAAGCACGCGTACTTCCGTATGCCTAATTCTCACACTTTAACGTACGTATGTTGATACGTATGTGATTTTAAGCACAAAACGATTATTCGAATAACAATAGGTTATTGTTTAAATCACAGATTCTTCGTAGAGGATTTCTACGCGAGTTTACACATACTTGATCATTCTGCTAAAAACAAAGGTGCGTACACGGCCCCTTTCTTATTTTAAACTGTTTTGGGGGAGAAAACATGTGCAACAAACTGATTTTTAGATACATAACACTTGCATGAGTTATCTGTTTACATTATGTGAAAACATATCAACTTGAAAGTCCTTACACACCTCGAACCGTTTAGTTTGCTGTAATGCAAAGCGTGGTAGTTGGAAATAGATCTATTAGGTTTGACAAACCTCACCTGGTAGATGGGATCTACGCAGGTGTTTGACTGACCAAACACACAATTACTATTGTTGTGATAGACAATAGTGGCAAGGCGAAAACATGCTATAGCATGGCAATTAGTCAGCTTCGGTGTCGAACACGTATGTAAATAGTTATATGACTAGCTATCATGACTGTGCAATTGTGATTATGTTATCTACAACCTGTTATTCAAACTGATGTTTTGAACTCTATGATTATTTAAAACCTGTGTTATGCACCAACCTTTGTGTTGACTTGATTTGCATGTTTTCTCAGGACGCTAAGGCGCGCGTAACAGCTGGCATGGACTAGGAAGATAGAGTCTCATGCATTTCTTTCATTTTGATTATTTAAATCTGAATATTTTAGTACTTTGAATTGTAATGTTTGATTTACAACTGTTTATGGTTTTAAACGCTTCCGCACTTTTTGTAAACTCTGGTTATTATGTTTGTTTTAAAGACCAACGTATGTTTTTGAAATTCATATAGAGGTCTTCGCTATGTCTAATGATCTGAGATCCTGGTTTGTCATGCTCCCAAACGGTGTGATTCCGTTAGTTGAAACTGGGGGTGTGACAGATTGGTATCAGAGCTTTTGGTTATAGCGAACTAGGTTTGCATTTGTAGGCCTAGACTATGACTGTTAGACATTAGACACATCTGCTTATACACATTGCTTAGAAATTACATATGACATTATGTAATTGACTTGCTTACGTATTCCATGGCACTGCACTTACATATGATATTATGTAACAGGCATGGCTTCATCATCAGTCCCGTATATTATCCTTGATGATTCAGAGGACGAGGAGCCGATGGTTCCGGCACCACCATCATCACCACCACCACCCATTCCATCACCACCACCACATGAGATGGAGGACTCCGATCCAGAGGAGGATCCGGAGGAAGACCCGGAGGAGGATCCGGAGGAGGATCCAGACGAGGATCCTGATGAGGATCCAGAGGAGGATCCAGATGAGGATCCAGTTGAGGACCCGGATGAGGATCCGGTGGAGGCACCATGGGTGAATACCCAGGGACTCTATGCTGCAGGACCATCTACACATCCACCACCCGTACTGGATACCCCTGAGCCTAAGAGGCGAAGGACAGACGCGGAGGAGATCGCCAAGTTGCGCGAGGACTTGGATACAGCAGAAGACAAGCTCATACAGAGATCACAGGAGTTATGGGATGCCATTGAGAGGCAGGATGAACTTGCACATCTAGTTCATGACATGCGGGATGAGATGGTGAACATGATTGGTCGTTTAGAGGAGTCAGAGAACCGAGCCGAGATCTTGGAGGGCAGGATTGAAGCTTTGGAGGACTTAGTGGTAGTTGAGCATGAGGAACAGGACGAGGATGAGGAGGAGGAACCAGCACCAGTTGCTGAGTCCGATCCTGAATCCTCCGTCGAGGACGACTGATTATTTTCTTTTCTTTCTTGTTTTATTTAAACTTATTAGGAACGGGTTGTGTTCCTACATTAGTAGTTTGAAATTTTGTATTTCATTTCAAAAGTATTGTACTCAAAGAAAGTTTCTATTTATGGAAGAATTATTGTTTGTTTCCAACAACTGTGTTGATTATATTACATGTTGTGTTTGTTGTGTTACTTACACATGTTACATTGGATTTTGACTTCGTGCTAACACTTCTTATAAATAGGAAACTGATGGCTGAGGGAAACGTACATATGACTGTTGCTGAGCTCAATGAGCTAATCAACAACAGAGTCGCAGAGGCTATTGCACAGTATGCTCAGACACACAACACGGGGCCACAGGGTCCAGCTGGGGGATTGGTTAATCCACAAGTTTGCACATTTAAGATGTTCTTGGATTGCAAACCTCACAACTTCAAAGGGTCGGAGGGGGCTATAGGACTTCTCCGATGGATTGAAAAAGTCGAGTCTGTGTTTGAAATGTGCAACTGCCCGGATGACAGTAAAGTGAAATTTGCTACTGGAACATTGGAGGGTCCAGCCCTGACTTGGTGGAACTCCAATGTTCAGACTCTGGGGTTGGGAGAAGCAAATGCGTTGACCTGGAACAACTTCAAAACTTTGCTACAAGAGGAGTATTGTCCTCGTAGTGAAATGCAGAAGTTGGAAGAAGAGTATTGGCACCTCAAGATGGAGGGGTCAAACATTGAGGAATACACGACCAGATCGCATGAACTGGCCAGACTGCTACCACACATGGCTACTCCAGCCAGTAAATGGATTGAGAGGTACATTGGAGGACTTGTGCCTCAGATTCAAGGTTTGGTGACTTCAGCAAATCCCACCACTATCCAACAAGCTGTTCGTCTAGCACATCAGCTTACTGACCAGGCAGTGTTGCAAGGGACCCTGCCTAAGCGAACATCTGCTACCAAAGTAGGAGATCACAAGAGAAAGTGGGATAATAACTTCAAGGGTAACAACCAACAGCAGAACAGGAAGCAGGACTCAAACAAGTCCTATCATAATTCCAACAGTGGCCAGCAATCATCATCATCGGGGGGCTATATTGGTAAGCACCCCAAGTGCAACAAGTGTGGTTACCATCATGCGGGTAACCAGTGTGACAGAGCTAAGTGCCAGAGGTGTGGCAAGATTGGGCACGCGGCTAAGGATTGTCGCGGAGAGCTGCAGAACAACAACAACAACCAGAACAATAATCAAAACAACGCGCAGAAAGGTTGTTTTGAGTGCGGTAAGATGGGCCATTTCAAGAAAGATTGCCCACAACTAAAGAAAGGCGGGGACAACAATGGTAATGTTAATGGAGGTGGAAACGGTAATGGCAATGGCACCAACAACAACAACAATAATAATAACAACAATAACGGTGCTAGAGGCAGGGCGTTTGTGATCGGAGGACGTCAAGCGCGGGAGGATCCCAACATTGTCACGGGTACGTTCCTCTTAAATAATCACTATGCTTCTATGTTATTTGACACTGGTGCAGACCGGAGTTTTGTATCTAGTTCACTTGTTAAGTTGCTAAATGTTAGCCCCACTGCCTTAGACAGTCCTTATACTGTGGAGTTAGCGGATGGTAAGTTGATTGTAGTAGAAAACATTTATAAGGGATGTATCCTTGATTTGATGGGTCAGACATTAGAGATTGATCTGATGCCTATTGCCTTAGGCAGTTTTGATGTAGTCATTGGCATGGACTGGTTATCCAAGAACCAGGCTGAAATTATATGCCATGAAAAGATTGTTCGCATACCTCTTCCGCAGGGGGAGACATTATATGTACAAGGCGAGAAGAGCAGTACGCCACTGCGTCTCATATCTTGTATGAAGGCACACAAATGTCTGCGGAAAGGTCATACGGCAGTTATAGCACTTATAACTGAAAAGCCGGTAGCTGAGAAGAAACTTGAAGATATACCTATAGTTTGTGAGTTTCCAGAGGTATTTCCAGAAGACTTGCCGGGATTACCGCCTGTGAGACAGGTGGAATTCCGAATCGATCTTACACCAGACGCGGCACCGATAGCTAGGGCGCCTTATCGACTTGCACCGTCCGAAATGCAAGAGTTATCCACACAATTGCAAGAATTGTTGGATAAGGGTTTCATACGACCTAGTTTTTCACCGTGGGGAGCTCCAGTATTGTTTGTAAAGAAGAAGGACGGAACTTTCCGAATGTGTATCGATTACCGGGAATTGAACAAAGTTACTATCAAGAACCGGTATCCGTTACCCAGGATTGACGATCTGTTCGATCAGTTGCAAGGTTCGAGTTACTACTCGAAGATTGATCTCAGGTCGGGTTATCATCAACTAAGAGTTCAGGAGGAGGATATTCCGAAGACAGCATTCAGGACAAGATATGGCCATTATGAGTTCTTGGTCATGCCATTTGGGTTGACAAACGCTCCAGCTGTATTCATGGATCTCATGAATCGTGTTTGTAAACCTTATCTTGATAAGTTTGTCATTGTTTTCATTGATGACATTCTCATTTATTCAAAGTCTGAGGAGGAACATGCTGAACATCTTCGATTACTGCTAGAGCTATTGAAACAGGAACAACTGTACGCTAAGTTCTCGAAATGTGATTTCTGGATGCGAGAAGTACAATTTCTGGGTCATATAGTTAATGAAAAGGGCATACATGTTGATCCAGCGAAGATTGAAGCGATTAAGAATTGGGAAGCGCCAAAGACCCCTACCGAGGTACGACAATTCCTTGGTTTGGCGGGTTATTATCGACGATTCATTGAGGGTTTCTCAAAGATCGCTCAACCACTTACAGCTCTGACACACAAGGGAACAAAGTATAACTGGACTGATAAACAGGAAGCTGCATTCCAGTTATTGAAACAGAAACTCTGCAGTGCACCGATTCTGTCTTTACCGGAAGGAACGGAAGACTTTGCGGTGTATTGTGACGCATCTGGACAGGGTTTGGGATGTGTGTTGATGCAACGGGATAAAGTGATCGCTTATGCTTCCAGACAACTACGAACGCACGAAAAGAATTACACTACTCATGACTTGGAGTTGGGAGCAGTGGTTTTTGCTTTGAAAATTTGGAGGCATTATCTGTATGGAACTAAGTGTACTATTTATACTGATCATAAGAGTTTGCAACATATCTTTGATCAGAAGGAACTCAATATGAGACAACGACGATGGGTTGAGTTGTTGAACGATTATGAGTGTGCGATTAAGTATCACCCGGGAAAGGCTAATGTGGTAGCCGATGCTTTGAGCAGAAAAGATACAACGGGAACAAGACGGGTTCGTGCACTTATGATGACAATACACACTGACTTACCTGACAAGGTACATAGTGCTCAGATTGAGGCTTTGAAAGCGGAAAACTTAGTACCGGAATCTTTACGAGGAATGGAAGAACAATTGAATGTTAAACCTGATGGAATTCGTTATTTCATTGATAGAATGTGGATACCTTTATATGGAGGTTTAAGGGAACTCGTGATGGACGAAGCACACAAGTCTAGATATTCAGTCCATCCGGGATCAGACAAGATGTACCATGATTTGAAGGCACTGTATTGGTGGCCTCATATGAAAGCTGATATTGCTAAGTACGTTAGCAAATGTTTGACTTGTTCGAAAGTCAAAGTTGAATATCAGAAGCCATCTGGTTTACTGCAACAACCAGAGATACCGATGTGGAAATGGGAACAGATTTCGATGGACTTCATTACTAAGTTACCCCGTACACCGAGCGGTTGTGATACAATATGGGTAATTGTCGATCGGTTAACGAAATCTGCACACTTCTTAGCAATCAAAGAAACTGACAAGATGGAGAAATTGACTCGCATTTACATCAAGGAAGTAGTAGCACGGCATGGCGTGCCAATTTCTATCATATCAGATCGGGATGCCCGGTTTACTTCCAATTTCTGGAAATCTCTTCATAAGTCATTGGGGACTCGCTTGGATATGAGTACCGCTTATCATCCACAGACTGATGGTCAAAGTGAACGTACGATTCAAACGCTCGAGGATATGTTACGAGCTTGTGTAATCGATTTTGGTGATAGCTGGGAGAATCATTTACCGTTGGTGGAATTCTCTTACAACAATAGTTATCATACAAGCATTCAAGCAGCACCGTTTGAAGCTTTGTATGGTCGCAAATGTCGTTCACCAGTTTGCTGGGCTGAAATTGGTGACAGTCAGTTAACAGGTCCTGAACTGGTGCATGAAACAACAGAGAAGATAGTTCAAATCCGAAACCGTATGGCAGCGGCTCGAGATCGTCAGAAGAGTTATGCAGATAAACGTCGCAAGCCGTTGGAATTTCAAGTAGGAGACCGAGTTCTTCTAAAGGTATCACCTTGGAAAGGTGTGATACGATTCGGCAAGCGCGGAAAGCTTAGTCCACGTTACGTAGGACCTTTTGAGATTCTGAAAAGGATTGGTCCGGTTGCGTACCAACTCAAACTACCGGATGAACTCAGTGGAGTTCATGATGTTTTTCACGTATCGAACTTAAAGAAATGTCTTTCTGATGAGACATTGATTGTACCATTGGAAGAAATACAAGTAGATGAACAACTGCGATTCATTGAAGAACCAGCAGAAATTATGGACCGAGAGGTCAAACAATTGAAACAAAGCAAGATTCCGATAGTCAAAGTCCGATGGAATTCAAGACGGGGTCCTGAATTCACATGGGAACGGGAAGACCAGATGATGAAGAAATATCCTCATCTATTCAAGACAGCTACTGCTAACACTGAGAGCGCACGTTAAATTTCGGGACGAAATTTCCTTCAACAAGGGGATGACGTGATGCTTTCACACATCAACACTGCAAATTTCAAACTGTAAGCACAAACGTTTTATTTATTCAATTGATTTTGATTTTGTTACAAATATTTGTGCTACATTACATTCTATATGTTTTATGTGCTACATTTCATAGGTTACATGTTATGGTAGTACATACATGATTGGTTACACTCATTCTACTATGTGCGGGGTTGCATAGTACATACATTTTGCTATGTGCGGGGTTACATAGTACAAACAGTTTCAGACACTCACTATGTGTGAGGTTACACAACACAGTATGATCAAACACAAACAGTCACAGTTAGGTGAACTAACTAGTGAACACGCAAAACAGTTACATTGAAAGATCGCAATTGAGTTGTGATGTTGCAAGCATTAGACTTTGTGTGTGAGTACACACAAGCACACAGAATGATCAAATCACACTATCAAGTACGATTTAAACTCGTAAGTAGTTTCCTAACTACTCTTAACACTTGCTAATTTTCGGGACGAAAATTCCTTTAACAAGGGGATGATGTGACAATCCGACTTTTCACACTAACCTTGTTAACGGGAGTTGGTGCTATCACAGGCCCAACAAGGCCAATCAAGGCCCAATAAGACCAATGAAGGTCCAATAGGCCCAACAAGGCCAATGAAGGCCCAGTAAGGCCAATGAAGGCCCAGTAAAGTCAAAGAAGATCCAGTGAAGCCTGTGAAGGCCCAACAAGACAAGTTAGGTCCAATAAAGTTTAGGAAGGCCACTGAGGCCCAAGCAGGCCCAATAGAGACAAAGAAGGCCCAATAGAGACAAAGAAGGCCCAGCAAGGTCCAGATTGACCCAATAAGATCCAGGGTAGGCCCAATAAGCTCAAGATGGACCCAGTGAACTTAATAGAGACCCAGTTGGATTAATTTAGCCAAAAATGTTTCAATTGGCCAAATTAAGTGACAATTCGGCAATTTCAAGTTAAATCTGTTAACCGAAAATTATCAGGAAAGCAATGAAATCTCATAAGACCAAACTAGAGGGTTTGGGAATGTAGAAATTAATCCTAAGACATTCAATTTTATAGAATCAAACTTAGAAGTAGGAAGTATAAGGAATTTTGACTTGTGAAAGTCAAAACTTTGGCCATATGGTAATTAAACTAGAAATTAACATCAAATGATGGTTAATGATCGAATTCAATGTCCATTTAACCTATTTTGATGATAAGTAACTGATTAGAGCAGATGATTAGTCAAGTAACGTTCGAATTTAATGGAATTAAGATCCAAAAGTCGAAACCGTCGACATATAATTGGAACTTCCATAATTCGACAAGGACATTACAAATTGAGGAACCCAGAGCATTAATCGGCACTCTTAGAAACTTTTTCAATAGCCAATTCAATATTAGAAGCCACAAGAAGAAAGATTAATTCAAGAGCTTGGCCGAAGATCACCTCTAGTCGATTAACATCAATTCTAAACCAATCCAGGTAATTCTCGATGCCTATACATTCTAAAATGGCCGAATAAGGTAATCCCTATGCTAATTTGGGGTTCAAGTATCGAATTTTTCATGAACGTTAATTAGGGTTCATGTGGGGGTTTGATTTGGGGATTTCGAATCAAATGTGATTTATAATCAAATTAATTATTTCGGTTAGATTCAGAATAGTCCGATCAATAAGAAGCATATGTTAATTTGGAATTACAACATCGAACTGTAAGAGATTAAGACCTAGGGTTTGTTGTAAGAACGGTTTTGGGGGTTTCGTGTTGGAATGGAATGATAGTCGAATTAAACCACATGGGAAGTTTCTGAGTAATGTGCTTAAAGATATATGTATGCTGATTTCATTAGAAGATAACGAATTAATGGACTTTGCATTCTAGGGTTCTTAGGATAAAATGAATTAGGGGATTTGATAAGATTGAAATTGATAATTGAATTATTTGTTATAATCGGTTTCAGAGAGATCCGATTGTGATTAAACCTCTGTTAATTTTATCAGATGAGAATGAATTGAGTGTTTTTACATTCTAGGTTTAATTAGTTGAATAGATTTGGGGTTTGCTAAGCAATCGAAGTTTAAAATTTAATTAAGCTACACCATTGGTTGCGGATTAACCCAGTGATGATAAGCCCTATGGTTTAAGAATCGATAGGGTTCGAATTGAAGACCAATTGTGAGGTTAAAACTTCGGCCATAGTAGAACAAAAGGAAACCGAGCCGGCTAAGCTTAAAACAATTTAATTCCAGTTGATTAATGCGATACCCTAGCGGGCGTAGTGGTTAGAGGCTTGTGTGTGATGTTGAGGGTCGCGGGTTCGAGTCCCGGCCCAACCGATTTTTGAAGTTTTGATCATTTTTGGTATTTTTAACATAACTTTCTCATACGAACTCCGATTAAGTCCGTTCAAGTTGCGTTGGAACCGTAACGAGAATGCGAACCTGTTGAGATGATAAAATCCATATTTTAATCCGAACACGAAATCGCGTATAATTACGTTTAATTAAATAAAATCAAATGTGATTTTATTTAAACGATTTCAAAAGCACGCGTACTTCCGTATGCCTAATTCTCACACTTTAACGTACGTATGTTGATACGTATGTGATTTTAAGCACAAAACGATTATTCGAATAACAATAGGTTATTGTTTAAATCACAGATTCTTCGTAGAGGATTTCTACGCGAGTTTACACATACTTGATCATTCTGCTAAAAACAAAGGTGCGTACACGGCCCCTTTCTTATTTTAAACTGTTTTGGGGGAGAAAACATGTGCAACAAACTGATTTTTAGATACATAACACTTGCATGAGTTATCTGTTTACATTATGTGAAAACATATCAACTTGAAAGTCCTTACACACCTCGAACCGTTTAGTTTGCTGTAATGCAAAGCGTGGTAGTTGGAAATAGATCTATTAGGTTTGACAAACCTCACCTGGTAGATGGGATCTACGCAGGTGTTTGACTGACCAAACACACAATTACTATTGTTGTGATAGACAATAGTGGCAAGGCGAAAACATGCTATAGCATGGCAATTAGTCAGCTTCGGTGTCGAACACGTATGTAAATAGTTATATGACTAGCTATCATGACTGTGCAATTGTGATTATGTTATCTACAACCTGTTATTCAAACTGATGTTTTGAACTCTATGATTATTTAAAACCTGTGTTATGCACCAACCTTTGTGTTGACTTGATTTGCATGTTTTCTCAGGACGCTAAGGCGCGCGTAACAGCTGGCATGGACTAGGAAGATAGAGTCTCATGCATTTCTTTCATTTTGATTATTTAAATCTGAATATTTTAGTACTTTGAATTGTAATGTTTGATTTACAACTGTTTATGGTTTTAAACGCTTCCGCACTTTTTGTAAACTCTGGTTATTATGTTTGTTTTAAAGACCAACGTATGTTTTTGAAATTCATATAGAGGTCTTCGCTATGTCTAATGATCTGAGATCCTGGTTTGTCATGCTCCCAAACGGTGTGATTCCGTTAGTTGAAACTGGGGGTGTGACAATAATTTTGGGACATCAAAACTGAATGAATATCAAATGTTTGAATTTAATCAAGAAAGATAATTGTGTGACTTATTTTCGGTGATCATTTATGAAGATATTAAAAAGATTGATTTTGAACAAATGCCACATTCATCTGCAAAGTGGAGTTTGTTAGAACTTGCATATAACAATCATGTTGCGAAGAAGATAAATGATGCTTATGATCGTCTTTTACCACTTGTGCAAGTATTGAAATATTTTAAGTTTGATATCACTGATGGGCAAATCGTTGAGAATTTTACGCAATTCTTACCTTATCGATGGAATGATTTTGTTGAAAGAATGAAGGAAACTGAAATCATTCATCATGTCAAATTAATGAACTTCAAAGATGTGGTTGACAAAATGGAATCGGAGATAAGACGAACCGGATCATGGATTGTGAAAATTGTTGATTTCTCATGGATTGATGAACAAAGAAACATGTTAAAAGCTACTATGAGTGTTGAGAAAGAAAAAGAAGGTGTTGATGGAAGAACGGAAGATGATCTGAAAACTGAAGATTGTATTGAGACAAGTGTGAATTTGAAGATGGAAAGTAGTGATGAAGAAAAGAATGAGGATTCTTCATTGTTAGAATCTGATAAAGCAATTGAATCTGAAATGGCTGAAGATATCAAACACGTGAATGAAGTTGTAGATGAGAGATGTAATGTTCCTGAAGACATACACACTTTTGATGATTATTAAATCACAAGTGAGATGAAGAAGTCTGAAGATGATGTGTTGAAGTCAAAGGATGAAACTTCAAGTGATGATGTGGTGTCAACAGAGGATGAAAGTGTTTATGAGGATGCCTCTGATGATTTGTCTGAAACAAGTACCGTCGTTAGTGAAGATCATTGTCATATCATTTAAGATAAAGAGGTAAGTTCAGGTAAGTTTTCTAAAATCTCATGCTCTAAATGTTTAAATTTTGAGGGACAAGTTTGGAGTTTGGAGGAAGAAAACATAAACTTGAAATGTGACTTTTCAAACTGTAATAAAGCATACATGGTTTTAAAATCAAATGAAAAATGTTTTACAAAACAAATTGCAGAATTGAAGTTACAGGTTCAAATGTTGACTGATGATTTGTCAAAGTCAAATGCCAATGAAGGCATTTCTGAACAAAAACTTGACATTCTGAGCAAAGTAAATGTTGAATTGACAAATGTAGTCAATAATATTAAACTCAGAATGGACAAGGCAAAAGGAGACTTTGACAAAATCATGCACAAATTGGAGAATCATTATGATTCTATAATTTCTTCAAGTCCTCTTATTGAGAAATCAAGTGATAATGAAATTTCAAAAGATAACAATCTCAATAAGGGAAAGTCTCCAATTTGTGCTGATGACGACATTCGTCCTATCATTGAAGATTGTACTTTAGAGGAATATGATGAGGAGAGATTGTACAGATGTGGATTGGTGGATGTACATCAGAATTATGATGATTCTCACAATTATATCTTTGATGATGTGAAACCATGTGTTTCAAACTCAGCAACATCATCCAATAAGAAAGTTTCCTTTAAAACCCTATTGGTTGAAATTAAAAAGTTTTCAAAGAATGAAAATAAGAATTTTTCAAAACAAAAATGGTTTTTCAAGTTCAAAACCTAAACGTCAAATTCAATCAAAATGGTTTGTGAAATCATCATGTGCATCAAATAAAGTAGAATCAAAGTGTGATCCTTCAAAGTCTTGGATCAAAGACAAGATTTCACTAAGTCCTACAAGATGTGAAAATTTGAACTTTGAGTCTTCATGTTAAGTGGTAAGAAGTCACATTTGACTCTTAATGGTTCAAAATAGAATCAAAGATTGGTTTATGGTTCACCAGTGACAAATCACCAAAACCATAGGTTTGTGCAAAACTATTCTCCTAGGTTTGTGGAGAGGAGAATATGTTTTGAGTGTGGTACAAGAGGGCATATCATTGCTAATTGTCCTTATCTGTGTGAGTTAAAAGGACATGTTAGTAATGCAAAGTCATGTGTCACAGAGGTTTCAAAGTTCATTCCTAACAAACATAAAATGTCAAATCAAAACAAGGAAGAACTTGTGAAAACCTCGTATGAAGAAAAGTTAAAACTTTCAAACTCTTAAAGTCTAATTTGGTTTTTAACAACAATGTGGTGATTCAAGAAAAGTATTATCTTAAGAATGCACTTGAACAGGAACAGTTGTGGATACCAAAAGCAAATGAAATTTCAAAGCTATCTAATGGTTTGTGAGTGTGTGCAGGAGGATTTCAAGAGGACCTATCAATTGGAGGAGACCTCATTGATAGTGGAACTTCCTGATGTGTATTTGGTAAAATCGTTCTAATTCTTTAACTGTCATTTTATTCTGGAGAACTTGACAGGTTTGGAATTACTTTGTCAAATTTTCGGGAATTTTGTTTTTTTATGTACCTATAAAATTCTAAAAATCAAAAAGATTTTCATTTTAAGCATTTTAGGGGGAGTAAAAATTAAAAAAAAACAAAAACAATATAAAATTAGAAAATTGAGAAATTGATCCAACCTTTGAGACATGATTGTACATTGTAACATTCTGAAGCTTATTTGTATCATACAAGATCAAATACAAAGCGATCACAATGCACTCAGTATGATATGTTGGTAGGTCTTTCACTTAATTGTGATTTCTGTAGACTAATGTCATAATCATTCCACTACAAGAAATTTGGGTCTTTACCTACAAATACTATGTGTAGATAGAAACCTATTATGTGCTTTTAAATGTCTTTACTTACACATAAATTAAGTGTTATGATGTGTTGCCTCACAACTGTTGAGATAGATAATTACCTACACATCAGTTATATGTAGGTATACATCATGATGTACCTACATATATATGTGTAGCTAAAACTAAATAATATGTGTTTCTAGAAGTATAATAATTTTTTTAATATTAAACACAATATGTGTAGATAATAATCTTCAATTATATGACAATAAATACAACATATGCAAATGCAAATAGATACCAAAATAACCAAACTTAATTAAAATTATTAAAACATAATCATTCAAACCACAAAGAAAAGTACGACTTATACAAACTGAAATACTTAAACTAACAAAACATAAGTTATTCATAAGTCACTACATAAGACATAAGTCACTATAGGTTGCAGAAAATATTAAAACTAAGTATTTGTTTTTGACATGAGATTTTTTTGTCACACTTTCATGCATCACCTTGAGATGGTCCTGTTGTTTTGGTAAAGGTGAGTAGAGTGTAATCAATTGGGAGCCTCAGGTCATCCTTAGTGCCGTGAGTCTTAGTCAGTAGGCTCACCTAAAAAATCAACATATGAATTAAAATTCTAAGAGTATATGAATTATGCCTAATCGCAAAAGTATATAAAAATCAAGATTCAAAAAATAAACATACAAATTCATCGTCTAATTTACCAAGATGTTGTGGTCAGTATGACTCAGATTGAGAACCTACAATCAAATAAAACCATTTAAGATAAAGAAGTGTAAAGCAAATGAATCACACAAGAGAAGCAACACATAACAACCATCATACATGTCTTCTTTCTGCAAAAAGACCACCTTTTTTCACAAATAAAAGAAACCATAAACTAACCAGTGAGATTCACTAAGCATACATCATAGTTGTGGAAGGATGGAATGATATCTTGTAGCTTCTTTACATTAAAGATATTAATTCCGACAAGGTGGCACTTAGCATGTTTGTGTTTTCCAGTTCTTGATGTTGAAACTTCTACAACCTATAACAAAATTAAAGTAGATTTCCATACTTTCCATGACAACCTGTCAAAAAAATAAGATGTAATAAGAAAGATGAAAGAAGTGGTGGCTATATTGATGCTAACAAACATGCATAACTAAAAATAGAAAGGGCCAGTTGCATCAAAAAGTAGTCAACTTCTGCTTCATGTGGCTACTATAAACGAATCACAGAGACTACACAATGTACGCATTGTTTATTATTTCACTGCAGATGCTAACTTGCAGGGAAAAAAAGGTAGCACACATACACAACAATTCACTAAAATTAAATAAAGTTAATATACTATGTTTGTTTACCTGTAAAATCTTCCCTAAAATATTTCTTCCCACTTGCAAGATAACTCTATTATGTGATTTTAGTGATTGTAAAGTTGGGCAATTGTTTTGAGATTGTATATATATTAAAGAATTGTCAAAGTAAAAACCTGATCACAAAAAATCACTAAAGGTCAAAGTTTTCAAGGTAATTATTTTATTTCTATTATATATGACTCACCACACATAACATATTCTTAATTTCTTAAGACAATGGAACAAAAAAACACAAGAACTGAAGGTATACGTTCAATATAGTTATTCAACCTAAAAAATGGAAATGAAAGTAATCATTTGATGGACCATCATATTAAGTAAGATGAAATGATTTGAACACACCCTTGATCATGGCTGTAAAACTATTGGTTGCTGCTATGGGTTGTAATGTAAAAAAAGAGATGTTCCTGCACGTAAACATCCAGATTGCCCTTCCAAAATGCAGGTAATATTTTAACCTGCATCATTCAAAGAAAGCAAAATGCTATAAGCCTAACCAAAACAATCCAATTATATAAGAACAAATTTATAAACTAATCTCTTTAACACATTTAAAAGAAAAAAAAATGAATAAATGATATCATACCTTTCTGGCAAGCAAACTACTCTCCATAAACATCCCAAGCCTACTCTTGTTTTTGAAGCTTCAATCCAAATTATTATCAATATATTAAGCAACAAAACCTTACAATGTTTAACAAATAATCAATAAGTATTACAAGAAAACTTTATTCCCCTCATCAAATGAACCATTTATATGAAATAAAGGTTTATAAATCACATGATTATAATAGATGGCACATGTTATTAGCTTCTTCCTTTCGCGTTCTTCGTTTTCATTTAAATGCCATGCAGTTAGAGAATCAAGCACTTTCATCTTAGAAATATTTATTCAGGTCTAATCAGTTTGTTATTAATATTCTATTTACCAACTTCTATGGCAAAACAGATAAAAGTATAAAACATCACTGTCTATGCTCACAATCTTCAATTACACACTTGTAGATTTATCAATTAATATATTTATACTTGAACAGTCATATAAATTATGTAACTTTCATTCAATTTTAATCAATTTATAAACCTTTATTTCATATAAATGGTTCATTTTTTGAGGGGAATAAAGCTTTCTTGTTCCCAAACTTATCAAGTTGGTATGAAACTTCAAATACAAATAGTATAGTTTTCTTTTATTCTATTCGATACTGTATTAAAAAAATCAATTTGTAAATAAAGCAAAAACAAACCCTTAGGCACTCTTCTGGTCAGCACTCATTGTGTTAAATTTGGGTTGCATTCTTCTGGTCAGCACTCATTGTGTTAAAGTGAGGTTGTTATGTCACAACATGAGAGAAAGATTAAACCAAGCAATCATGAAACAAGTTGCTAATTTTATCTAAGAAGCACTATTTTCTTATGCAATATTCATCAAAAAAAATGCAAATGAAGCCTATATTGCAATTAGAATGCCACATTAAAATAACGACTTCAGTAACTTAATATCTACAATATTTATATTGGGTATGGTGTCAAAGTGGAACAGACACACAAACAAACCAATGACATGGGAGTACCTACAACACAAGATTTGGTAGAGTACCTTCAGATTAAGTTCCTTTTGGCTTTTGCTCCTATCTGAAATTGCCCTATAAGTTTTCTTATGGGCTCCTGTATTCTAGAGCAAGAACATTCTGCGCCTATGGATCCTTGGCATCAAGAGTATATGGGCTCAAGTATTCTAGAACAATAACATTAAGCAGTTATTCATAACTACAAAAAGATATTAATCTATAATCATATATAACACAATAACAGATAGCACCTGATAATAGAGTGATCTAGAAACAAATATGGAAAACAGTCTCTTTCAGAAACTACAAAACAACAATAGTCAAAGGTTATCAGCCATGGGATATCTCCAGCATGCTTTAAATCCAGTTCTGATTGAAAACATACGCAAAACACAATGATACCCAAAATTATTATAGGCGTGCAATCTACAATTCTAATACTTCGGTATGCAATAATCAACCGAACATTCAACATAAAACATTATATCCAGTTATACCAAGACGAACCAATGGCAGAGTAGGTGCAATTCGTGATAAGAAAGCCACTCAACCTGCACTTCAATCTTGTACCCAATGCCTCTTAACCAACGACTTGTTCATTTCGTTGATTCTTTTGACACCGGGAGACAACAAAACGAAAATAGGAGAAGACAAACCTGGGGGATAAGGAGGTGAGTACATAATGACAGAAACTTAAGAATGTGGAGAGCGTTTGGGAATCAGAACCCTAAAACTTGGCGAAGCCACACAACTATGGATCAAAACCGTAAAACCTGGCCAAGCAAAGGAACGCAATTGACCACTAAGTGATTCAGAGCCCCAGACCTGAGAACCTTCTTTTCTATTTGATTATATTGTTGTTAACAGGTTAGTGCGATGCCACAACCCAAGGCCGTCTCAAGGTTTTTCGGGGCCCTAGGCGAAATTTAAATCCGGGGCCCTTCTTACACCTAATAGTTATGTTTGAAACCCTCCTCCTTTATTCGGGGCCGTCTCAAGCTATGTTTTTTGCAACATTTTTTGTAACTGTCACATATTTTAGGAATGATCTTTTTTCTTTTTCAACTATAGCATCTAGTTTCTTCTTCCTTTTTGAGGATTCAGATTCGTATTTCCTATTTCTATCTGACATAACAAATCAATCATGTAAAACACTAAAACAATACTTAAGACTTAAGTAACTAACTAAATAAATAATCAACTAATCAAGTAAAACACTAAAACAGTAACTAATCAACTAATCAAGTATTAAGTATAAACCTAAATTAATCAAATAATAAGTAAAAGTGTAAAACACTTAAAGTCTTAAACACTAACTAAGTCACAGAATATGAATCAGCAAAACAAAAATAATAAATCAGTAAACAACTTAAAGGAATCAACTAATCAAGTATCATACAAGTAAAGACTAAAGAGTAAAGTAGAGAAATCAAAACCTCTTTACTCTTTAGGAATCAGGCACAAATAAGAAGAAGCACTGAAGTAGAGCTGTAGAGATTAGAGAACTTATAACCTCATCAAATCAGGGTTGTCTACTTGTCTCAAATCATAACTCGAGACCTCGAGTCTGGACACTTCAGAACTGAAATGGCTGGTTGAATGAGAGGCAACAACCAACAGAACTCAGAAGATGGAATAACAGCAGCTGGGTCTCGGATGGGCCGACCGCCGATGGGGCACGAATGCACGATGGGTCTCGGAATCTCGGATGGTTCGTGTAAGTTGTAACAGTAGCGAATAGCGATGACCGATGGGGAGAAATTGAGAGGCGGCAGAAGACACGGCAGGGGGTTAACGGCTTCATGGTGCTTCGATTCCAACAATAGTGAAATCGAAGATACGAGACGATTCGTTACCTGATGAAATCGCGTGGTGATTCGTGATGATCTTATTTCTGATGAGTAATGATAAGCCGGTACCCTAATTCCCTCGCCCCTTTTCTTTTCTATCGTTTGAAGTTTGTACAACTAAACTTTTGAAGGCTGAAGGCAGAAGCCCATCGCCCGGGCCCGTGCCTGCCTTCCTTTTGCTCCACAGCCCATTGTGCTTCCAAACAAATCAAACCCAACTTACATATAAGCCCATTTTGGTATTTTTATGGGGCCCTATAGATTTTGGGGGCCCTAGACGGATGCCTAGGCTAGTAAGCCCATTGGGCCGGCCCTGCCACAACCGTCGGCCGGTACGGCATCGTGCCACCACCCTCTCACGACGGTCTCCTCCTTTGGAACACCAAAAACAACCCACCAGCCCAACGAATACCTGATTTGAAGACGACTACCTGATTTAAACTTGAATCGGTTGGCTTGAAGAACTGCAGAACCGTCGACCACAACGTTTGCGATTTAGGGTTTTAAAGAAGAACTCAAAGAACCTGCAACCAACTTGAATTCAAGATTGAGAAGGGAGAATCGAGAGATGAAAAAACTAAAAGAACCTGCGAGTATGCTAGAAGTGATGAAGAAGGGACGAATGGGAATAGGGTTGTGTTCATGTAAGTGTGGTGCGCGGGCGTTTGAATTTTAGGGCATTTGAATTTCAGGAATGCTTTTGATTATGTATTGTACCTATGGCTTTAAAACGTGTACCTTTAAAATTAAGACTTTCACCATTTCTCCAATATATATACATGTAGTATATAGATTATCTATACTACCTTATAATAGATATTGGAGAGATGAAAAACAAATGTCTTAAATTTAAGAAAAATACAACATTAAAAGCTTGTAGTACAACCAATTTAAGCTTCACTTCAAAACTATATGCCATCGTTCTTAATTTGGTATTGAAACTTTGGTTTTTACTTTTCTTCTCCCCAAAAAAACTATACCATTTTCAGCTTCAAAATTCAAATATACACAGAACCCCTAATCTTTTCAAAATTCAAATCCACCCTCTTTCTCATATTCGTGAATCCTCCATGAAACCCTCTCTGGCTCTCTGGCAACCACCACCGGTCTCCCTCGACATAAGAACACCATCAACTGTAATGTTGGACTTGCTTCCATCTCAATCGATTTAGGGTTTGGAAATGAAGATGTTTGTTGTGTTCTTCTCTTTCTGCAAGTTTTTTTTCTTATTGTGATGGGAAGAAGAAGGTGGATGCGATGGCGGGAAAGGGATGAAGGTGAAAAGGCAGGCTGTGATGGACTGATGGGTACCTTCTTTTTCTCATTAGCTTTGTTTTTACTCTCTTGAATCTGCTCTAATTTGCTATTTTTCAGGTCTTATGTCGTTCGTTTGCTCGGGTTTCTCTGCCACAGGAATAGTACGTTTGCTCAGGTCTGTTTCTTTTTCTTCCATTCATGAAAAGATATTGCTTATGTGATTTTAGCTTTCTTATTTCTTTGATGCTAGGATGTGTTACTCTACAACTTTTTTGGGACATCCCCTTTGAAAGACCAATGGAGAATTATATGGTTATGTTTCATAAATTTTCCAATTCTTTGTTGTGTTAGTGTAGTTTTAGGTGTTGGCGTGTCATAAACCATAAGAACAACAAAACCACACAAATTGAGGGTGGTTTGAAATTTGCATAGTTCTGTTCTTTTTTAACTTTTGTGGCGGTTTAATGATGCGTGCCCGTCGTTTGACAATTTTTATTATTTTTGGAATGTGTCGTTCTCTATATGTATAATGTTCATGAACATATTATCATTTTAAAGGTTCTTTTCTTTTTTGACAAAAATAAAAAAAATATCATCTTAAATCGCCAAACCACAAAAATATGCTAATATTTAGGGGGTTAAAAATTTTAGACATCTTTTGATACACCTCTTCTTGCCAATCTCCAATGATCGGATCTCTTGTCTAAGCTACAGATGAATAAAAGATAAAAAAATAAATATTTTAGCATAATATCAAAACTAATGCATCACCAGCTCACATAAAAAAATGAGATAAACATGTGTATATGTGTGTATATAACACCAAAATTTACTTGATGAAGCCTCTGCCATTGCTCTCTATTGCTTAAGTGATATTGGTAGCCTCTATTTCATATTTAATTGATACGGAAACTGAGTTGAATGTGTTCGTAACTACCGCTCTAATTCCATTTGTGACCTTTGACTTTGCATTGACTGCATCAGGTGTGATGAATATTGACTGCTTAGCATGTGGAGCCCCCCCTATCAAACGGTGTCCATTTGTATCCCCCTTAAGACTTTGATCTGTTGTCTGGTGGGAGTCCGCCTATCAAACGGTGTCCTACCACAATCTCCCAGGCATACCAGGAGTCTTTCAATTCTTGAGAGACAGGTTATGCATGCAATTGGAAATAACTTGTTCATGAAGTTTTTTTAATTTTTCACCTTCATAAAGTGTTTGGTTCATCTATTTCAGCTAATGCGGAAGACGGCTAAGTGTGCAAAAGAAGGCATGAAGCTAGAAGCAAGCAAAGCAGTAATACTTGGAAAGATGCATGCTGCTTTTGTTGATATGGATCCTCATATGACAATATGTGATGTTTTCAATTCAAGTGAATCGAGCTGAGCTCATACTTGACAGGTTTGGGTACATTAGGTTAAGCTAGAGTCTGACTTGGTTGTTTGATGAGTCTCAATTGACTTGCTTAAAGATAGTTAAAAAAGAATTTGACAAATAATAAACTAGATTAATAACAGGTCATGGTATTAATGGAAAATGATTACTATTGGTGTTCAATTTTGATTTGCCTCTTCCTTTTTTTGAAACCAGCCTATTGCATTTGTGATTGTTTAAGGACATAAAAGTGTCATTTGGTCAGGCCATTGTCTACTACACTTAGGCTTCAATGCTGCTGACATGCCCCTAATGTTTGACTTGGTTTGTGTTAATGTGTTGTGCATCCTGATGTTGTTATTCGTGACATTCTTAGATATAGTATATGGCTAGCTGCTATAAACGAATGGTTTAGTTCAATAATTGTATGTGTGTGTCTATATGTGGGCAGCTAATGCTTCCTAAATACTGCAGTGTGAACGTTTTAAGCTTCATGTAACTATTGTTAGATGCCATTTAGAAAATTCAAGAGCAGAAAATTGCTAGAGAAAAAGAAAAAAGGAGGATGATTCTAAAATGGCAAAACGGAATGCTGAAATTCGAAAAATGGCTGCAGCTTTGGGGGAAAAGACAATGATGACTCAATGGATTTAGATCCTAATGGCTGGGAAGTTAGTTAGAGAGTGGTGGAGAGCATCACCACTTCTGCAAGTTTAGATTCATCTGCGTTAGACATATTCATCTACCATTCATTGCCACTCTAAAGGTAGTTTCATTTAATTATACTTTATCTTTAAATTCTTTTGTTCCAAATTTTTGTTTAAAGATTAGATTTATCGAGATTTGTTTGGATATTTTAGTGTATGATGAATCGCTAAATCTTCATTTTGGACAAGTCATTTAGTTGTATTAGTTTTAAGGCCGTCGACCCTTTACTTTGATTTTGTCTATCAAAGTCTTTTGTTTAGTTTCTGATTGCATGGTTTCTATTTAATCAGGTTCTTCATGATTTTAGACATTTTCATTTATATAGATTTAGGTATTGGGTTTTCAATATCCATTTCGATGAATTTCATGGAGTTCTTGATGAATTTGGACTAGCGTTTCGATGTCCATTTTAGACATTTTCATTGATATAGAGTTATGTTTATTTCAATCTAAGCGACTATGAATTATATTCCTGTAACTTGAGATTGTATTGCACATATTCAGCATTGTATACATTGATGGCTAAAATGACCAAAGAAACTTTGATGGCTAAAATCATGATTAAAGCCACAAATTGTTTTATTCTTTAAAAAAGATGATACTTTGATGGCTAAAATTATCAAAGAAACTCCAACTGAGATAAAGGATTCATCAAGTCCTTTAGCTCTTAAACTTGCAGCATACATACGTTCAATCGGAGCTAAAAATGTGTGGAGCTTTCTGGTGTTTTGACAAGCCTTAAATCCATATATCATCACACAGGATATGCAGCCCTGTTTTGAAGAGGTTGCAGAGTTTTGGTGGACGTGGAGGTGTTTGGCGGGTCAACGACAGTGTTGGTTGTGGGTCTAGCACGAGGATGTGAAGGCTGAGGGCTGTAGCGGTTCAATGTTAAAAAATAAACTGATAGAGTTTTGGGGGGTGCTTGGGATTTTTTTACTAAAACTGGTTTTATGCTAATTTGTGAGTGAAATAAGTTGTTTACAAACAAACAAACATACCCAGTGAAATCCCACTTATAAGTAGGGTCTTGGAGGTGAGATGAGAACAAACCTTACCCTTACCCCAAGAAAGGTAGAGAGGCTGCTTCAGAAGAGACCCCGGCTCATGAAATTTCCTTTTTTTAATTTATTTTTTATTTTTACAGCAAACACACTGGAGGAATACAAGGCACATGTAGACAAAGCATGGATACAAATAGACAAAGCACACACTGGAGGAATATAGGTTGTTTATAGGTTGTTTGAATTTCCTTAATCGATTCCATAAAAAAACTAGCTATTTAGCAGAAAACTTCAATTTCTATATTGGTTTGAAGTTCATTATCTTTCTCTGCATTTTTAGGATATGATTTATATTTTGTTTAACCTCAATATATATTCTGTATATATGTATGTATGCAATTCTGTGTTTGTATGCAGTTTTCTATGTATACCCTATGTGTGTTTATTTCATAAGTATGTGTATAGTTTTGTATTTATATGTATGCAACATTCAGAATTGGTGATAACGTGGCTGATCTTGTTGCCATCCTACATCAGCCTCTTCAATGGGTAATTGACTAATTTTGCGTGTACTTTGTGTTTCTAGGGGTTTTTTCTTGACAGGAAGGGAGAATAATGGCGATGAAGTTAAGCCAAATGGAAAAGGACAACGAAGAAGTGGATTAAGTTTGAATTGATTAAGGACATCACAAAGGTAACCACTATTTATTTAACTTATTTTTCAATACATCACTTTTATACTTCTTGCTTCCGTCTTTCTCTACTTCAACATAAATTGTCGGTCCGTCCTTTCTTGCAACATGAATTATGGGCTCTTGAGTCTTGACATGCACTAATTTAGCTACTCATCAACTTGTAAGGGTTCATTTGTTTTAACGAGTCATCTTGAAACGTGTTTCAGGGAAAGAAGTGAGCAAGGCTCCCAAGATTCAAAGTTTGGTGACACCATTGACTTTGCAAAGGAAGAGGGCTAGAATTGCTTACAAGAAGAAACCGATTGCAAAGGCTAAATCCGAGGTGCCAGAGACCTTGAAGCTTCTTGCTTCAAGGTTGAAGGAGCAGAGGGAAAGGCGAAACAAGAGCTTGGCAAAGAAGCTGTCCAGGCTGTCAGCTGCTTCTAAGCTGTCTGTTGCTGCTTAGGGTGCTGGAGGTTTTGTATTGACTCTGTTTTTTTATGTTAATCTTGATGCTATTTGGTTGGTTATATTGAATGAGACATTAGGTTTGTTATCTTTTTTCTGATATGAGTTTATTTGACAGATTGTCATACATTAAGTTTTTGAGATTTAAGGTTATTTGATTTATGCTTTGTATTTTTTTTTCTTTGAGTTATTTAGTTTGGTTAGGAACATATCAACTCTCTCTCTCTCTCTCTCTTCTAAGTTCTCTTTACAATACAACATGAATCATGTTTGTTCCTTTTTTTTTTGGCATTTAATGATTTTAAGATTATGAAGTGGCTTTTTTTTTCCTATCAGTTGTCTTTATTTTAACCGGTGGTTTTACGACTCCAACATTTTATATATCCATTCCTATATTGTTTGTTAACACTTAAAGACAATTATTTAACAAGGCAAGCATGGCAAAACTTCTAAATTTGGTAAATGAAGCCTACTTAGTTGGCATGGTGGTAATATAATACGAGATTGAAAAGAAAACCACCAAGTGGCAAGGTAGCAAGAAAGCAATGGTTGCTTGTCATGTAGTAGTAAGCACATCTGTTTCCAAAATTCTTACTAGACAGCCTAGGACTGAGATAAGAGATATCAAGAATACACACACTTCTGGCATAAATCGAGGACTTTGACAAAGTGATGGCAGTATTATAAGGGAGAAGAAAGCATTCGATTTGTAAGTGAACAATCACATAGTCCAGATGAGGTAGGCTACTCTTTTTACTTTGTCTTTCGTGTTTAAACAGTTGGTTGAAGAGTTTAGTATTTTTGTTGCACTGCCCACTAAACACTGTATGGTTGTTGGATAAAAGGGTTTACCCATGCTTCTCAGCCACCCGTTTGAAAACAAAAATGTTTAGAAAAGGGGCAATGAACTCACCTGTGTTGCTCTGTATTGAATTACCACAAAATGCGCGCTCGTTGTTGTAGCCTATGTTTCTTCAGTTCCTGAGTTGTTTTAAAAGAATTCGAATACGATAAGTATTTATAATAGCCTTCGTATCTAGGGTTTGTTCTCGGTGTGCAACTAAGGGTCCTATTGTACTAATGTGTTTCTAAGGCTCTACCAAACTAGTCTAAGATATTACCCATAATTAAACCCTTATCCCGCACGAAATCATTACAAATATTTAGTTAAAATACTTCTATGTTAATTCATTTTAGTTGAACATTTATTTAGAAAGGTTGTATAATTAATTTAACAAAGCTTAAAATTTTAATTTCTTCTATTAAATCATAATTAATTTAAGAAAACTGAAAGTTGCATATGATGGGCTTGGGTTAAGCCCATTGGGCTAACCTCGGGCCCATTATTAGACTTTGTTTTTCAAGTGATTTCTTTTCAATACTTTGATTAACTAAGTCTTGATAGCTTAAGTAAACTATCTAGGTTAGTTACATGTCTTTATGGATTCTCCTAAGGTTTAGGTGTTAATAATTAAATCAACCCTTAACCCTAAGTTTTTGCTTTGGCCCTTTATGATTTCCCAATGTTTACAATCCAAAGGATGTTCATCATTTCTAACAACAAGGTTTTATATGATTCTTGACATTACAATCCCAACTTTATTATCTTTTGTTACAATTAAGAAGGCCTTAGTTGTTGCCACATGACAATATCATGTTGGCTTTCCCCCATTGTTCAAGCTCCATACCTAGTTCACCACCCACCCTAAGTAGATCTTATGTATTGAAACCCAAGTTTGCTTCCCATGCTCACACACACATGATGAATCCCATGCACACACCTACGATGAATTCCATGCACATAGCCACGTGTCTAAACCCTACCCAACTCTAGTGCCATCCCATGTCTAACAGAATAGCTACTGGACAAAGAAGTCCCTTCCTAACCAAGCCTTGGCTGAACGAGACCTTGGCCGAAACAGCCCTGGCCGAGTGACTTGGGCCGACCGAATGAAAGGTTTTGGCCGCATGGCCTTTGGCCGAAAGGGTCTAGCCGACTGGGATCTGATCGAATGAGCAAGGCCGACCGAAGGAGCTGCTTGGAAGACCGAAGGGAGCCTGGCCGAAGAGGTCCTGGTTCGGGCGAAAGGGAGCTGGCTGAAGCAGGCTTGGCCATTCGGCCATCTGATGGCCTTCATTCGGCCGCACCGACCTGTGTCCATCCAGACCACGATTCCTAGTCAAATGGCTAGTTTAAGTGTACCACATGTTCCTACAACATCCTAAGTGATTATGGTGGAGTTTTCCTAAGTCTTTGAAAAGTTTAAGTCGGCTTTTCAAGGGAGGCCGAATCTAGGGTTTTCAAACCCTAAAACCGAACCAAATCATGGATTTTACCTCAAATCAGATAGATGGAAGCTTAGATCCTTTGTACTTTCGTGATCTACAAGTGATCGTGGTTGTTTTGACACCAAAATCACACGATTTCGTGAAGATTTGAGTGAGATGTGGTTGGGGGTTTCTAGAGAGAGAAAGAAGAGGGAGAGTGAACGAGTTGGAGGGTGTTGAAGCTGGTTGGTGGTGGTAGATATGGCAATTAAATGCCATATTAAAGGCATCTACATATCTGGGTTAGTTCGGGTTCATTAGGTTTTGCTCAGTTTCGCATAAAAGCGTCGGTTTCTCGTTTTTTTCGTAACGAAACGACTCGGTTTTCAAATAAGATTTATAAAATTATTTTAGGTGGTTATTCATAGTAAATTAACTAAATATCTTCCTTTTATTTTAAATTTTTGAAAATATTTGATTAACTGTTTAAAATCGAATCGTACAATCGTCGCGCGTATTCGTTCGAATCGTCACCCGTACGAACACGACGATAACTTTACTTTTCAATATGGTTTTCTAATTATCGGACATCATTCAGAACGTTAAACTTTCAGATATATTCGTACAGATCGTCACCTATACGAAAAATCCGTCGATTTAGCATTCACGTAACGACATCCATTGTTTTGTTCCGTAAAGCCTCCCATACGTGTATACACAATAGAATCCTAACAAATAATCACATGATGGTTCTGTATCACCAGATAATTATCTAACTGATGAACCATGTTTCTGAGTTTTGTTTCTCTGAAATGATTCTGAATTTGGTCTTTAATAACACGAAATGATAATGATATATGATATGAACATGACATACAATGAAATACGTATAGTTTATACCTGATTACTATTCATGTTACTGTTGAGATCACTGTTCCGGTACTGGTTCCGGCACTAATGTTACAGTCTCCCCTTGTTAGAGAAATTTCGTTCCGAAATTTAAGAATCATTATCAGGTACGGCTTCCTCTGTAAACAGTTGGGGATACTTAGACTTCATGTGATCTTCGCATTCCCAAGTAAACTCAGGTCCGTGCTTTGAGTTCCAACGAACCTTTACAATCGGAATACGGCTTCGCCTCAGTTTCTTGACTTTGCGATCCATAATCTCCAAAGGATCTTCGATAAAGTGTATCTGTTCGTCCACTTGAATTTCTTCAATAGGTATGAAGAGTGACTCGTCAGCAAGGCATTTCTTTAAGTTTGAGACGTGTCATGCACACCACTGAGTTCATCTAGTAATCTCAGTCTATATGCCACAGGACCAATACGCTCAATGATTTCGAACGGTCCCACGTATCGTGGTGCTAACTTTCCTTTCTTTCCAAATCGGACTACACCTTTCCATGGGGATACCTTCCACATGACACGGTCTCCCACTTGAAATTCCTACGGCTTGCGCCGTTTGTCGGCGGAGCTCTTTTGTCTGCTTCTTGTAGCTTGTAACCTTTGTTGAATCTGGGCAATCTCGTCGGTAATCTCCTGAATAAGCTCTGGCCCAGTTATACGGTTATCTCCCACTTCAGTCCAACAGATCAGTGATCGACATTTTCGACCATACAAAGCCTCGAATGGTGCGCATCCGATGCTACTATGATAACTGTTGTTGTAGGAGAATTCAATCAGTGGCAAATGAGAGTCCCAATTTCCACCGAAATCCAACACACAGGTTCTCAGCATGTCCTCCAGGGTCTGAATCCTACGTTCGCTTTGACCGTCCGTTTGTGGATGGTAAGCTGTACTCAGATTTAAGTGCGTCCCCAGAGATTGCTAGAGTGATTGCCAGAACCTTGATGTGAATCTGCTATCTCTATCAGAAATAATGGATAATGGTACACCGTGACGTACCACTATCTCATTAATGTATAATCTCGCCAGTCTATCCATTGTGAAGGTCTCACGCATTGGCAAGAAATGAGCAGATTTTGTTAAACGATCAATGATAACCCAAATTGCATCATGACCACTGGATGTGCAGGGTAGCTTGGTAATGAAATCCATGGCTATTTGTTCCCACTTCCAGAGCGGAATCTCAGGCTGTTCCAGTAAACCAGTCGGCTTCTGGTGTTCTGCCTTTACTTTCGCACACGTAAGACATCGACCGACGTACTCGACTATGTCTTTCTTCATTCCCGGCCACCAATAAAATCCCCGTAAGTCTTGGTACATTTTATCAGCGCCCGGATGCACAGAGTACCTGGTCTTGTGTGCTTCATCAAGGATAAGCCTTCTCAATTCGTCTACCACCGGAATCCATATCCGGTCCTGGTAGTAGATCACTCCATCAGGCTTAGTTTCAAATTGTTTCTCTGCTCCACAGCCAAGTTCCTTCTTCAGATTTCCATCTATCAACTGATACTTGTTGTGCCTGAATTATCTTGTCACGTAGGCTTGTCTGCACAGTCATTCCCATTGCTCTGAAACGCAAGGGTTTGACCCGTTCCTTCCGGCTTAAGGCATCAGCTACAATGTTTGCCTTTCCCGGATGGTACTTGATCACACAACCGTAATCATTCAGAAGTTCAACCCAGCGTCGTTGTCGCATGTTGAGCTCCTTCTGATCAAAGATATGCTGCAGACTTTTGTTATCAGTAAATATGGTACATTTAGTGCCATATAAATAATGTCTCCAAATCTTCAATGCGAAGATTACAGCTCCCAATTCAAGATCATGAGTGGTATAGTTCTTCTCATAAACCTTTAACTGTCTTGATGCATAAGCGATAACTTTGTCCCATTGCATTAGCAGGCAACCAAGTCCCTGATGGGAGGCATCACAATAGATGACAAAGTCATCACAACCTTCTTGGAGAGATAATATTGGAGCATCACATAACTTCTGCTTCAACTTTTGGAAAGCATCTTCTTGTTTCTGCTCCCAAACAAACGGTACACTTTTCTGAGTTAGCTTGGTGAGAGGCAAGGCTATCTTAGAAAAGTTTGAGATAAACCTTCTATAATAACCTGCCAATCCTAGAAAAGACCGTATCTCCGTCGGTGTCTTCAGAGTATCCCAGTTCTTTATAGCTTCAATCTTGGCGGGATCTACGTGTATTCCCTCGCTGTTGACTACATGACCCAGAAATTGAACTTCTCTTATCCAAAATTCACACTTAGAGAATTTGTCATAAATTTTCTCTTCCTTCAACAGCTCCAAGATCTTTCTGAGATGTTGCTCGTGTTTAGCTTTGCTCTTAGAATAAATCAGTATGTCATCAGTGAAGACAATGACAAACTGATCCAGATACGACTTGCACACTCGGTTCATGAGATCCATGAAAACAGCCGGTGCATTCGTCAATCCGAAAGGCATCACCATAAACTCGTAATGCCCATATCTGGTTCGGAACGCCGTCTTCGGTATATCTTCGTCTTGAACCCTGAGTTGATGATATCCAGACCGCAAATCAGTCTTCGAGAAATACTGTGCTCCTTGCAACGGTCAAACAAATCATCAATCCTCGGTAATGGATACCGATTCTTGATGGTCAACTTGTTCAACTCTCGGTATTCTATGCACATTCGAAACTATCCGTCTTTCTTCTCAAAACCGGAGCTCCCCAAGGTGAGTAGCTCGGTCTGATGAATCATTTTTCAAGTAGCTCCTGTAGCTGATTCGACAGTTCCTGCATCTCCGAAGGTGCTAACCTGTAAGGAGATTTAGCAACAGGAGTTGCTCCAGGAATTAAGTCAATACAAAACTCTACAGGTTGCGCAGGTGGCAAACCTGGTTGATCTTCAGGAAATACTTCTGGATACTCTTTCACTACTGGCACGTCTTGAATCATTTTCTTGTCCTTCTCCTTTTCCACCACATGAGCCAGGAAAGCTACGCACTGCTTCTGTAAACACTTAGGCGCCTTTATACACGATATGATTTTGACACTTCGTTTTGCTTGATCCCCTCTAACTTCCAATACACGATCATTCGGCAATGGAACTCGAAGCAGCTTTTCAGAACATATGACTTCCACTCGATTAGAAGAAAGCCAATCCATTCCAACAATGATGTCGAAACTACCCAACTCCATCGGTATCAAATCGATGGTGAATGTATGACCATTAAGTGCCAATGGGCAATTCCTGTATACTGTACTGACTGTGATTTGTTTCCTGTTAGCTACTTCTATGATGTAAGGGGAATCTAACTGTTCCTCTATAGAATCTAGTTGGCATACAAAATCGGTAGAGATAAAACTCTGATCCGCACCAGTGTCAAATAGAATAGATGCATAAAAGTCATGTAAGAGAAATGTACCAGTTACCACGTTCGGGTCTTGGCGTGTAGCTGGAGCTCCTATGGCAAAAGCTCTTCCACGGGGTGCTGGAACTACCTGTTGTGCTTTCTTCGGGTAGTTCTTTGCAAAGTGGCCCTATTCACCACAGTTATAGCATTCACTGTTTTTCTGGCTGTTAGGTGGAGGGAGAGCTAAAGCAGCATTGTTGACTGCTTGATTGGGAGTCATCCTGCAATTCTGGACCCAGTATCCTTTTCTTCCACATCCAGTGCAGTGATGACAGGGATTGCTTGCAGCATGATGATAATGGCACTTGTTACACAGAGGGTGTGGGCCAGTATACTGTTTCTTGTGCACATCCTGCGGTGCTATGGCTACTTGGTTGAGTGGGGTAGCCATAGTGTAATTCTTTATAGTCTTCTGCTTCTTCTTCGAGTGTCGGTGTTGATGAGGTTTCTTGGAAGACTCTTCTTTTTGCTTGCCAGTGTTAGCCTCTTTCTTCAAGGTTCCAGAGGCTACCATCAGATCGGTGAGTTTCCTAGATAAACTCACTGCACACTCCAAAGTAACAGGATTTGCTGCAACAACTAAACCCTGAATGCAGGCGGGAAGTTCACCTACATATCGATCAATCCTTTTCTCCAGGGTTGGTACCATGTCTGGCACCAAAGCTACCAACTCATGATAGCAGGTAGTGTACCCCAGATGATCAGCTTCTTTCATCACATGATTGGACAGTTCAACTTACAATTTTTGCAGCTCGTTCTTGGGGCAGAATTCGTTTCTCAGCAGCGTCTTGAATTCTTCCCATGGCATTGCCATTGCTTCTTCTCTTACTCTAGCTTTGATATGTGAGTTCCACCAAATTAAAGCTCGCTTGTTGAATGATCTAGCAGAGTAGCGAACTTTATGGTGCTCTGGACAACTGCTAATGTCCAGAGTAGTCTCCATCTTTTCTATCCATTGGATTAGACCAACGGCTCCTTTAGTACCGCTAAAGCTAGGCGGCTTGCATCCCACAAATGACTTGTAGGAATAGTGCGATGCATTACCAGTGTTCCCACTGGCTTCCCCTGATGAGTTCCCAGTGTTGTTGCTGTCGTTTCGGATACGGTTGAGCATATCCGGTATCACTTCCTTCAGCTGATTAGTCAGCTGACTGCTTAGTAGAGTTGCCAAGGCAACAGTAGCAGGATCCAGTATCTAAATCGTGTTCGGGTTTGGAGGAGGAATAAGTGGAGGAGGTGAGTTAGCTGGTGATGGTGTTGACGAGTCTGGAGCTGAATCTTGTGGTGGTGGAGGTAACAAGGGAGGTTGTCTTCTTGGCGGCATTCTGATCAAAACCAATAAAATTATCGGTTAGTGCAATGATCGAATGCAGAAGACACAATAAAATAAAATCTTGAGTCCTGTGTTCTCTACATGCAGGGTCCCTAGGTTATAGTCTAGGCCAAACCGTTTAAATAAGTGACCTATATTTCTCTATAACCATGGCTCTGATACCAATCTGTCACACCCCGAGCTGGCGGGTTGGATCGACTTCCCCGACGGGCGGAAGGTTCCCGGGGCGTGATATCGCGAATGATAATCGGAATGATCAGATTGTTTACAATGCACATGATATATAAATGAGAAACTACTAAATGAAAATAGAATTACAAAGTTAAATTACATCAGTTTAGTTCACAATTTAACAATGTAAATCTACTATCAACATCATAATTCTTCTATCTTGTATCTGCACAAGATATACAAAATAAATCTGTAAAATGATGCTTCAAAAATATGCAGGTCCAAAAAGCTAGGTTCTCTAACTGGTATCCTAGTCCAAAAGTAATAACCTCTTAGTTGACCTGTTTGTCACCTGAGAAGTCATGCAATAAGATCAAGTCAAACATGGTTGGTGAGTTCATGTAGTTTATAAAAATGAATTTGAATAACCTTTTGAATGACAACCTTAACCTCACCATTAACCACCTATACCATCCAGTTCAATATGCTTATATATAGGGCATATGTAGGGTTGAACTTACCGCCCGCCCAGCCACCGTCCCACCACATACCAAACTACATGATATATTGTTCCTGGTGATAATTAAGCGTTTCATCCCACATCTTTGATTCCATAACACTTGATTCATAGCATTTGATTACTCGAAAAATGTTTACCTTGATCCCCCCGAAATGACAACCTTAACCTCATCAACGACCACCTATGCTATCCAATCAAATATGCTTATATATAATGCATATGTAGGGGACAAGCCCCAGCCACCGTCCCACCACATACCGGACTGCTTAGTATATTGTTGTTAATGATAATTAAGCGTTTCACTCCATTCACCTTCAATTTAGATTTTGATTTCCACAAATAGATTCACATCTGATCTCTTGAGTTCACCATGTATTCAAGATTTCCCCAAAGCACTTGTAGAAATATAATATTAAATGTTTAATTAAATTAATAATTAAGCATTTAAATACAACTAAGACATGATGATTGGGCCTTATTTGACTCAATCAATTAGACTTAGTTGTTGGTGGTTGTCCAAGTTGTACCCTCTCACACGTGGCCCATATCAGACATGACCCAAAATGAGTCTACCTGTCTGTGTCGGGACTTTCATGATGCCCATATTAGCTTGACCCATTGGTCTACTGTACATGCCGGGACTTTAAGGATATCCTTTGATTCTTGATCGTCTTTGTTCACTTGAGTTCCTGTGATAGTTTAAGTTATGCCCATATAGCTTGACTACAAGAGTCTACTATTGTGACGGGACTTTCCTTGTGTTACACGTGGTCTTGATTTACATACAACTGACATCCACCTTAACTTAAGCATTAATGATTTCATTAGATCATAATGATTTCATTATTTCAATGATTCACACACGGTTCTGATTTCCTTGATTCTCTTGAGTCTCTTGATTCTGATCTTTAGAATTTCATGATTTCACAATGATTATAGATTCTTGATTAGGATCCTTAGTTTTACTGATCACACACTGGATTAGATCCCATAGAATTTGATCTTTAGCTTTAGTTCTTTTGATTTCACTTTGAATTTAGATTTTTGAATTTGAGCTTGATGGACTAAGGGTTTGTTTAAGAGATTTAGAATTAAGGTATTACTCGTAAGAGTAATTTAATTGATTCATTAGTGAATACTACATACAACTACCTAGACAGGAGTCTAGGAGTATAAACAAGTATATATAAAGCATACAATAAGTAAAAGCATTTACGTAAAACAATTTTTAAATAAAAAAGGTTTACGCATGCTTCTCAGCCCCGCGTTTGAAAACAAAAATGTTTAGAAAAGGGGCAAGGAACTCACCTATGTTGCTCTGTATTGAATTACCACAAAATGCGCGCTCGTTGTTGTAGCCTATGTTTCTTCAGTTCCTGAGTTGTTTTAAAAGAATTCGAATACGATAAGTATTTATAATAGCCTTCGTATCTAGGGTTTGATCTCGGTGTGCAACTAAGTGTCCTATTGTGCTAATGTGTTTCTAAGGCTCTACCTAATAGTCTAAGATATTACCCATAATTAAACCCTTATCCCACACGAAATCATTACAAGTATTTAAGTTAAAATACTTCTATGTTAATTCATTTTAGTTGAACCTTTATTTAGAAAAGTTGTTTAATTGATTTAACAAAGCTTAAAATTTTAATTTCTTCTATTAAATCATAATTAATTTAAGAAAAGTGAAAGTTACATATGATGGGCTTGGGTTAAGCCCATTGGGCTAACCTCGGGCCCATTATTAGACTTTGATTTTCAAGTGATTTCTTTTCAATACTTTGATTAACTAAGTCTTCATAGCTTAAGTAAACTATCTAGGTTAATTACATGTCTTTATGGATTCTCCTAAGGTTTAGGTGTTAATAATTAAATCAACCCTCAACCCTATGTTTTTGCTTTGGCCCTTTATGATTTCCCAATGTTTACAATCCAAAGGATGTTCATCATTTCTAACAACAAGTTTTTAGATGATTCTTGACATTACAATCCCAACTTCAATATTTTTTGTTACAATTAAGAAGGCCTTAGTTGTTGCCACATGACAATATCATGTTGGCTTTCCCCTATTGTTCAAGCTCCATACCTAGTTCACCACCCACCCTAAGTAGATCTTACATATTGAAACCCTAGTTTGCTTCCCATGCTCACACACACATGATGAATCCAATGCACACACCTACGATGAATTCCATGCACATAGCCATGTGGTCCAAACCCTACCCAACTCTAGTGCCATCCCATGTCTAACCGAATAGCTACTGGCCAAAGAAGTCCCCTCCGAACCAAGCCTTGGCCGAAACAGCCCTGGCCGAAACAGCCCTGGCCGAAACAGCCCTGGCCGAGTGACTTAGGCCTACCGAATGAAAGGTTTTGGCCACATGGCCTTTGGCCGAAAGGGTCTAGCCGACTGGGATCCGATCGAATGAGCAAGGCCGACCGAAGGAGCTGCTTGGAAGACCGAAGGGAGGCTGGCCGAAGAGGTCCTGGTTCGGGCGAAAGGGAGGTGGCAAAAGGAGGCTTGGCCATTCGGCCGAAGGAGGCTGTTGTGGCTTCGGGCTTGGCCATTCGGCCATCTGATGGCCTTCATTCGGCTGCTGCGACCTGTGTCCATTCAGCCCACGATTCCTGGTCAAATTGCTAGTTTAAGGTGTACCACATGTTCCTACAACATCCTAAGTGATTGTGGTGGAGTTTTCCTAAGTCTTTGAAGAGTTTAAGTCGGGTTTTCAAGGGAGGCCGAATCTAGGGTTTTCAAACCCTAAAACCGAACCAAATCATAAATTTTACCTCAAATCAGATAGATGGAAGATTAGATCCTTTGTACTTTCGTGATCTACAAGTGATGTTAGTCGTTTTGACACCAAAATCACACGATTTCGTGAAGATTTGAGTGAGATGTGGTTGGGAATTCTAGAGAGAGAAAGAAGAGAGAGAGTGAACGAGTTGGAGGGTGTTGAAGCTGGTTGGTGGTGGTAGATATGGCAATTAAATGCCATATTAAAGGCTTCAACATATCCGGGTTAGTTCGGGTTCGTTCGGTTTTGCTCGGTTTCGTATAAAAACGTCGGTTTCTTGTTGTTTTCGTAACGAAACGACTCGGTTTTAAAATAAGATTTATAAAATTATTTTAGGTGGTTATTCCTAGTAAATTAACTAAATATCTTCCTTTTATTTTAAATTTTTGAAAATATTTAATTAACTGTTTAAAATCGAATCGTACAGTCGTCGCGCGTATTCCTTTGAATCGTCACCCGTACGAACACGACGATAACTCTACTTTTCAATATGGTATTCTAATTATCGGACATCATTCAGAACGTTAAACTTTCACATATATTCGTACAGATCGTCACCTATACGAAAAATCCGTCGATTTAGCATTCACGTAACGACATCCGTTGTTGTTTTGTTCCGTAAAGCCTCACATACGTGTATACATAATTGAATCCTAACAAATAATCACATGATGGTTCTGTATCGCCGGATAATTATCTAACTGATGAACCATGAGTCTGATTTTTGTTTCTCTGAAATGATTCTGAATTTGCTCTTTGATAACACGAAATGATAATGATATATGATATGAACATGACATACAATGAAACACGTATAGTTTATACCTGATTACTGTTCAAGTTACTGTTGAGATCACTGTTCCGGTACTGGTTTCGGCACTGATGTTACACAATCTCACTCAAGATAACTTAGAGCAGTTTAACCCGACAGATGTGGAAGAAATGGATATTTCTTGGCAAATGGCCATGGCAGTCTTCCGTGCGAAGAAGTTCATCAAAAAATATGGAAGGAACAGTTTTGGCAACAACCCATGAAAGAAGCTGGGATTTGATAAGTCAAAGCTGTGATACTACAACTGTGACCAACCTGGTCACTTTGCAAGGGAGTGTAAGCAGCCGAAGGTGGTGAAGGAGGGTGAGAAAAAGCCGGATGAGAAAGCTGCTACCGGGGGAGGTGCTAGCACATCCAAGGCTCTGATGACTCAGGAAACAAACTCCTATGATTGGAGTGATCAAGTACAAGAATTGGAGATGACCCTGAGGCACGCATTTATGGCAGAGGTGGATGAAAAGCACAATGAGGTAACCCAAAATCTTTGCACAACTTCTTGCATTGAGAAGGTATTTAAGTATCGTTCTCATAATGAGACACTAATCAAAGAGGTCACTAAACTGAAATATTTTAACTCTGAGTTTCTCAAAAATGAAGCAATTTTTATAAGGAAACTTGAGGCTGAGGGTAGGATAATTTCAAAATTGAAAGAACTTTCAAGTGACAAAGAGTCAAATTATCGAGATGCTAGACGCAAAATCAATGAGCTCACTTCTGAACTATAACAAATTAAAACTCAACTTTCTAAAACCTCAGTCAGATGTGAAAAATATGACTATGAAAGCAAAGTTCTAGAAGGCATGGTCAGTATTCAGTATCGGGTGGAAAAGAGTAAGGGTCTTTGTTATAAAAAGTGTGAGCCTCCTTTTAACCATAATTACTCAAGCATGCCTAGAATCAATACATCAGTTGATGACTTGGTTCTACAATCAGATCATGCCTTTGAGTTTCCCACTGAACCAATTTCACTTACAGTTGACCCCATGTTTGTTTCTGTTGATTCTGAGATGTGTGCAGATAGTTTATGTGATACATGTCTGAGGAGGAAGAATGAAGAAAGAAGTGCTGGAAGGAGCACAGAATGTTCAACATCATCTTGCATATCACCTTTTATTCCAAAAACTGATTTTGTAGGGATATTTGAAACAATTAAACTCAAATCGAATGAAATGTATACGAATTTCAATTCTACTTTTGTTAAAACTAATGATGATATTTTAGAATCAGTTTCTTCTTCTTTGAATTAGGTGAACAGGGCTCATTCCACAATCACCAAAGAGGCCGGTTCAAAGTTAAACCCTATATGTGAACCTTTTGTTCTAGCCAGGTCATTAGAACAAGCCTCTACAAGTACTTCCTTTGGTCATTTAAACCCGACCTACTGAGTTCTTCTATGGGAATAATCAGAAGGTCACACCCAAGGCCAAACCTACCAAAAGATCAATGAGGACTGACCAATCCTCCAGGCCTAGGGTGAAATCTCAGACGGTACCTCAGAATCTTCCCACTGCCAAGAAGACCAAACCAGTAAAACAAAATCAATCTGGTTTTCTTAAACAAAAATCAAAGGTTTCTAAAACTAAAAGCAAACCACAGTGGAAGAATAAACCACCAGTGAAACCACCTTCAAAACCAATTGATCATGGCAGTGGTGCAAGGCCCAAAATTATCAGGACCAAATCAGTCAAGCTCAAAGGGGTTATCAAGAAAGGACCCATTGCTCCACCTATACCTTAATCGGTTATGGTTTGGGTACCCATTTCTAATTGATTGTGTGTGTGATGGAGGGACGGCCCAACAAGCATAAAAATGTTTGGTACGTGGATAGTGGCTGCTCCTGGCATATGACTGGGGATTTCTCTCAGTTACATGAAGTCACACCTTTCAATGGAGGATACGTCTCATTTGCCAGAGACAAGGAGGGAAGATAAACGTGAAGGGCACAATCACAAATGGAACTCTAAGTTTTGAGGATGAGTACTACATTGAAGAGCTCAATCACAGCTTATCGAGTGTTTCTCAGATATGTGACAAGAGCTTCTCAACACACTTCGCAAACAAGGAGTGTCTCATTCTAAAGCCCGGATTTGTCGTACCAGATAAGTGGATCTTGATAAGGACTCCGAGAATCAACAATGCCTACATCATCAATATGAATTCAAATTCATTCACTGAAAACACCTGTTTGTTTTCAAAGGCATCGAAGCATGACTGTTTGCTATGGCATCGTCGACTGGGTCACGTCAACTTGAAGAATCTTAATCGACTTGCTAAGGGAGATCACGCTATTGGCTTACCTTCTAAAGACTTCTCCTCAATTGATAGGTGCATTGCGTGTGACAAGGGGAAGCATCACAAAAGACCCCATAAGCCTAAACTGTTCAACTCAATCTCATCAATTCTGCAACTTCTTCACATTGAATCCTTTGGACCGGTTAACGTAATGAGCATCGAGAAGAAGTCATATTGTCTGGTTGTGAGAGATGATTATTCCAGATCTACTTGGGTGTTCTTTCTGGCCAAGAAAGATGAGACACCAGAGATTTTGAAGAAGTTTATCACCCTGATCGAGAATCAGAAGAACCTAAAGGTTAAGGTGATCAAAATTGATAACGACACTGAATTTAGAAATCAGACACTTATTGATTTCTGCGATGAGAAGGGAATTGCTCGGCAGTACAATGCAGCTCGTACACCTCAGAATAATGGAGTTGCTGAAAAAAGGAACATAACGCTTATCGAGGCTGCACGAACCATGTTGTCAGCGTCCAAACTGCCAATATTCTTCTGGGCTGAAGCTGTTAACATAGCTTGTTATGTTCAAAATCGAGCACTATTGAACAAACGCCATCAGAAGACTCCCTATGAGATTTTTTTCAATGAGAAGCCAAAAGTTGGTCATTTCATGTCACACCCCCAATTTCCAACTAACGGAATCATACCGTTTGGGAACGTGACAAACCAGGATCTCAGATCATTAGACATAACGAAGACCTCTATATGAATTTCAAAACATACTTTGGTCTAAAACTGTAACATCAAAGTTTTCAAAGTTTGCGGAAGCGTTTTAAAACCATAACAAACATAGCAGTTGTAAAATGTAAATTACAATGCAAAGTTTTAAATTGTTCAAATCTAAATATCTATAATGTAAAGACATGCATGCGACTCAATCTCCTAGTCCATGCCTGCTTTCTTGTGCACCTTAGCGTCCTGAGAAAACATGTAAATCAAGTCAACACAAAGGTTGGTGCATAACACAGGTTTAAGCATTCACAAATGTTGAAACCACAGTTTGAATATAAAGTTTGCAGATAACATAATCACACATTGCATAGTCATGATAGCTAGTCATATATACTATTTACATAAGTGGTCGACACCGAAGCTGACTAGTGCATGCTATCGCATGTTTTGCCTTGCCACTATTGTCTAGCACAAACAATAGTAATGAGTGTTTGGTCAGTCAAACACCTGCGTAGATCCCATCTACCAAGTGAGGTTTGTCAAACCTAATAGATCTATTTGCAACTACCACGCTTTGCGCTACGGCAAACTAAACGGTTCGAAGTGTAAGGACTTGTAAATGCTATGTTGTCACATAATGTAAACAGTTAACTCATGCAAGTGATATGTATCTAAAATGTTTGTTGCACATGTTTTCTCCCCCAAAACAGTTTAAAATAAGAAAGGGTCGTGTACGCACCTTTGATTGTTGCAGAATGATCAAATACGTGAACTCGCGTAGAAGATCCTCTTACGAAGAATCTGTGTTTAAACAATAACGTTGTGTCATTCGAGATGTTGTTTTGTGCTTGAAATCACATACGTGTCAACACACGTATGCTAGAGTGTTAGAAATGTGCATACGTAAGTACGCGTGACTTTGAACTCGTTTAAATAAAATCATATATGATTTTATTTAAATAAACGTAATTGTACGCGATTACGTTTTCATTCTAAAATATGAATTTTATTATTCAAATGTGTTCGGGATTCCGTTACGGTTCCAACGCAATTTGAACGAGTTAAATCGGAGTTGAAATAAGAAAGTTATGAACAAAATACAAAAATTTGTTCAAAACTCAAAAACCAGTGAGGCACAGGTTCGAACCTGTGACCTCCCGGACTCCATGCCTAAGCCCAAACCAGTTGATCTGCTACAGATTTCATTGTTGGATCCTGATTCATAATTCTTTTAAGCCCAATAAGCCTACTAACCCTTTGTTAGTCCTAACCGAATCGTATAACCCTCAATTGAACCCCAATTCGAACCCGATTAAACCCAAAACCTTAGGGGTTTTGTTTCAACACTCAAACCGAACCTAAGTGTTATTTCAATTCCATGGATCATTAACTCAAAACCCTCGAATAAGATAGAAAGAGTTTTTGAACGTGAATCCCCAACTTATCATCTAATCTTGTTAAATTCGCTGCTTAAAAATCAAAGTTTCATAGGGTTTTCGTTATTACTGAGATTCCCAACTGTTCTGTACCAACTAATTCGAGAAACGAGTTCAATAGTTCTAAAAACCCCAAACGGTTTTGTCCTTAGAACCCTAACAACCAAAATCCTAAAATTCGTGTTTTTCTTATGCAATTAACTTAGGGATTTCCTTGAGTATTGAATCTCAAAACTCTCTATGATAATTAATTAGATTTTTAATCTCGTTTGATACAAAATCCCCAAACCGTTTATCATAACAAGCCCTAGAATTCGAAATCGGTTAAATCGAAGTTGTGATATGAAATTGATATATCAGTTAGCATGATCGGCATCTTCTGAAACTATCCATTCATATAAATTTTATTTTTAAACTCCTTAGGATCAAAACCCCCAAATCGTTTTTGTATAAACCCTAATTGATCGAATTCATACAATTCGATATTAGAACTCCTAATTAACATGGGAATTGTCTTAGTCGATCGTTTTAGAGTGTATAGGAGTGATTTCTTACCTGATCGGAGATCGAATTGGTCAAGATTGACTTTAATCTTGAGTTCGACCACCCCACGATCGGATTCTCCTCTCTGGAACTACTGAGATCGAATTGTTGTGTGATAAGGACTCTAAAGATGACGATTTATGATTAGGAATGTGCAATTGTGGTAGTATTAATCGAATTGTGAAATTTGTATGTAAACCATTGACGGTTACATCTCTTGGGTTCACTTTTGATTCAATTCGACGAATTAATTACACTATAACGTATGGAAACTGATAACAATCATCAATAGAATGATTAAGGTTAATCAATTTCGGTTTTTACTTAGATTTAATGTGAAATTCGAACTTAATTAACAATTTGGCCGAATTTTGACTTGTAAAAGTCAAAATTGATACCAACAATCAATTACAAGTTTGATCTTTGCAAATTAAACACTTTGGAACTGATTTTGTTTGATTCCAATCCCTTGGGTTTGATTTTTCTCGATTACATAACATCTCGGTTTAATCTAGAGTTAACGGAGTTAATCCGAATTGTCGAATTGTCACTAATTGGGCCACTTAGAATATTGTTGGCTATCCTTTTGGGCCTAATAAATACAATTGGGCCTACCTTGGGCCTCATTGGGCCTACCTTGGCCTCATTGGGCCTACCTTGGCCTCATTGGGCCTACCTTGGCCTCATTGGGCCTACTTCTATTCAAGTGGGCCTACGAGGGTTAACGAGGTTAATTCGAAAATATCGGATTGTCACATCATCCCCTTGTTGAAAGAATTTTCGTCCCGAAAATTAGGAAATGTTAGAAGTAGTTAGGAAACTACTTACGAGTTTAAATCGTACGTGTTAGTGTGGTTTGATCATTCCGTGTGCTTGTGTGTATTCATACACAAAATCTAATGCTTGCAACATCACAACTAAATGTGATCGTTCAATGTGACTGTTTGTGTGTACACTAGTTAGTTCACCTAACTGTGACTGTTTGCGTTTTGATCATACTGTGCTGTGTAACCTCACACATAGTGAGTGTCTGTAACTGTTTGTACTATGCAACCCCACACATAGCAAAATGTGTGTAGCTAATCATGCATGTACTACCATAACATGTAACATATGAAATGTAGCACATAAACTGTATAGAATGTAAATGTATAGAATGTAATGTAGCACAAATGTTTGTAACTAAACCAATTGAATAAAGTGTTTGTGCTTACAATTTGGAATCTGAAGTGTTGATGTGTGAAGCATCACGTCATCCCCTTGTTGAAGGAAATTTCGTCCCGAAATTTAACGTGTCTTCACAGTGTTTGCAGTTGCTGTTTTGAACAGATGAGGATATTTCTTCATCATTTGGTCTTCTCTTTCCCATGTGAATTCAGGACCACGTCTTGAATTCCACCGGACTTTGACTATCGGAATTTTGCTTTGTTTAAGTTGTTTGACCTCTCGGTCCATGATTTCAGCTGGTTCTTCAATGAATCGTAACTGTTCGTCTACTTGTATTTCTTCCAGTGGTACAATCAATGTCTCATCAGAAAGACATTTCTTCAAGTTTGAAACATGAAAGACATCATGAACTCCACTGAGTTCATCCGGTAATTTGAGTTGATACGCAACCGGACCAATCCTTTTCAGGATCTCAAAAGGTCCTACGTAACGTGGACTAAGCTTCCCGCGCTTGCCGAATCGTATCACACCTTTCCAAGGTGATACCTTTAGAAGAACTCGGTCTCCTACTTGAAATTCCAACGGCTTACGACGTTTGTCAGCATAACTCTTCTGTCGATCCCGGGCCGCTGCCATACGGTTCCGGATTTGTACTATCTTCTCTGTTGTCTCGTGCACTAATTCAGGTCCTGTTATCTGACTGTCACCAATTTCAGCCCAGCAAACTGGTGAACGACATTTACGACCATACAATGCTTCAAACGGTGCTGCCTGAATACTTGTATGATAACTGTTGTTGTAAGAGAATTCCACTAACGGTAAATGGTTTTCCCAGCTATCACCAAAGTCAATTACACAAGCTCGTAACATATCCTCGAGCGTTTGAATCGTCCGTTCACTCTGACCGTCTGTCTGTGGATGATAGGCGATACTCATATCTAAACGAGTTCCCAAGGACTTATGAAGTGATTTCCAAAAGTTGGAAGTAAATCGAGCATCCCGATCTGATATGATAGATATTGGCACGCCATGCCGTGCTACTACTTCCTTGATATAAATACGAGTCAGTTTCTCCATCTTGTCGGTTTCTTTGATTGCTAAGAAATGTGCAGATTTCGTTAATCGATCGACAATTACCCATATCGTATCACAACCACTCGGTGTACGGGGTAACTTTGTAATGAAGTCCATCGAAATCTGTTCCCATTTCCACATTGGTATTTCTGGTTGTTGCAGCAAACCAGATGGTTTCTGATATTCCACTTTGACTTTCGAACAAGTCAAACATTTGCTAACGTATCTAGCAATGTCAGCTTTCATGTGAGGCCACCAATACAGTGCCTTCAAGTCATCATACATCTTGTCTGATCCCGGATGGACTGAATATCTAGACTTGTGTGCTTCATCCATCACGAGTTCCCTTAATCCACCATACAAAGGTATCCACAGTCGATTAATGAAATAACGAATTCCATCAGATTTAACATCCAATTGTTCTTCCATTCCTCGTAAGGACTCCTGTACCAAGTTTTCCTTTTTCAAGGCCTCGAGCTGAGCACTGCGTACCTTGTCAGGTAAGTCAGTATGTATCGTCATCATAAGTGCGCGAACCCGTCTTGTTGATGTGTCTTTTCTGCTTAAAGCATCAGCTACCACATTAGCTTTCCCCGAGTGATACTTAATCGCGCATTCGTAGTCGTTCAACAACTCAACCCATCGTCGCTGCCTCATGTTAAGTTCCTTCTGATCAAAAATATGTTGCAAACTCTTATGATCAGTGTAAATGGTACACTTAGTTCCATACAGGTAATGCCTCCAAATTTTCAAAGCAAACACCACTGCTCCTAACTCCAAGTCATGAGTAGTGTAATTCTTTTCGTGTGGTCGTAGCTGCCTTGAAGCATAAGCAATCACTTTATCACGTTGCATCAACACACATCCCAAACCCTGTGCAGATGCATCACAATACACCACAAAGTCTTCCGTCCCTTCCGGTAAGGACAGAATCGGTGCACTGCAGAGTTTCTGTTTCAATAACTGGAATGCAGCTTCCTGTTTATCCGTCCAGTTATACTTCGTCCCCTTATGCGTAAGAGCTGTAAGTGGTTGAGTGATCTTTGAGAATCCCTCAATGAATCTTCGGTAATAACCCGCCAAACCAAGGAATTGTCGTACCTCGGTAGGTGTCTTTGGTGCTTCCCAATTCTTAATTGCTTCAATCTTCGCTGGGTCAACGTGTATGCCCTTTTCATTGACTATATGACCCAAGAATTGTACTTCTCGCATCCAGAAATCACATTTCGAGAACTTAGCGTACAATTGTTCCTGTTTCAGTAATTCCAACAGCAATCGAAGATGTTCAGCATGCTCCTCCTCGGTCTGAGAATAGATGAGAATGTCATCAATGAAAATAATGACAAACTTATCAAGATAAGGTTTACAAACACGATTCATGAGATCCATGAATACAGCTGGAGCGTTTGTCAACCCAAATGGCATGACCAAGAACTCATAATGGCCATAGCGCGTCCTGAATGCTGTCTTTGGAATATCCTTCTCTTGAACTCTTAGTTGATGATAACCCGATCTGAGATCAATCTTCGAGTAGTAGCTCGAACCTTGCAACTGATCAAACAGATCGTCAATTCTAGGTAACGGATACCGGTTTTTGATAGTAACTTTGTTAAGTTCCCGGTAATCGATACACATACGGAATGTTCCGTCCTTCTTCTTAACAAACAAAACTGGAGCTCCCCACGGTGAAAAACTAGGTCATATGAAACCCTTGTCCAACAACTCTTGCAGTTGTGTAGATAACTCTTGCATCTCTGACGGTGCAAGTCGATAAGGCGCCCTTGCTATCGGTGCTGCATCTGGTGTAAGGTCGATTCGGAATTCCACCTGTCTGATAGGCGGTAATCCCGGCAAGTCTTCTGGAAATACTTCCGGAAATTCACAAACTACTAGAATGTCTTCAATCTTCTTCTCAGCTACCGGCTTTTCAGTTATCAGTGCTATAACTGCCGTATGACCTTTACGCAGACATTTATGTGCTTTCATACAAGATATGAGACGCAGTGGCGTACTGCTCTTCTCGCCTTGTACATACAATGTCTCTCCATGCGAAAGAGGTATACGAACGATCTTTTCATGGCATACTATTTCAGCCTGGTTTTTGGACAACCAGTCCATGCCAATGACTACATCAAAACTGCCTAAAGTGATAGGCATAAGATCAATTTCCAATGTCTGACCCATCAAATCAAGTATACATCCCTTAAGGATTTGTTCAACTACAATTAACTTGCCATCAGCTAGTTCTACAGTGTATGGGTTATCTAAGGCAGTGGGACTAACATTTAGCAACTTAGCAAGTGAACTAAATACAAAACTCCGATCGGCACCAGTGTCAAATAACATAGAGGCATAGTGATTATTTAAGAGGAACGTACCCGTAACAATGTTGGGATCCTCCCGTGCTTGACGTCCTCCAATCACAAACGCCCTGCCCCTAGCACCATTGTTGTTGTTGTTGTTGTTGTTGTTGTTATTGGTGCCGCTTCCGTTACCGTTGCCGTTGCCGTTGCCATTGGCATTGTTATCCCCGCCTTTCTTGAATTGTGGGCAATCCTTTTTAAAGTGCCCCATCTTACCACACTCAAAACAACCCTTCTGTGCGTTGTTCTGGTTGTTATTCTGATTGTTGTGATTGTTTTGCAGCTCTCCGCGACAATCCTTAGCTGCATGTCCAACTTTACCACACCGTTGGCACTTAACTTTATCACACTGATTTCCCGCATGATGAAATCCACACCTGTTACACTTTGGATGTTTACCAATATAACCCCCTGATGATGACGACTGCTGACCACTGTTCGAATTGTGGTAAGACTTGTTTGAGTCTTGCTTCCGGTTCTGCTGAAACGGCTGTTGGTTATAGTTCTTGGTGTTACTGCTTTCCCACTTTCTCTTGTGGTCTCCCACCTTAGTAGCCGATGTTCGTTTAGGCAGAGTTCCCTGTAACACCGCCTGATCAGTCAGTTGGTGCGCTAAACGAACAGCTTGTTGAATTGTTGTGGGATTTGCAGAAGTGACCAATCCCTGGATCTGAGGCACCAATCCCCCGATGTACCTCTCTATCCACTTACTAGCTGGAGTAGCCATATGAGGTAGAAGTCTGGCCAGTTCGTGTGATCGAGTCGTGTACTCCTCGATGTTTGATCCCTCCATCTTGAGATGCCAGTACTCCTCCTCTAGTTTCTGCATCTCACTGCGAGGGCAGTACTCCTCCTGCATTAAAGTCTTGAAACCATTCCAGGTTAAGGCATTGGCCTCACCCAATCCCAAAGTTTGGACATTCGAGTTCCACCAAGTCAATGTTGGACCCTCCAACGTTCCAGTAGCATACTTTACTTTGCTCTCATCAGGACAGTTGCACATCTCAAACACTGATTCAGCCTTCTCAATCCATCGAAGGAGTCCAATGGCCCCCTCCGATCCTTTGAAATTATGTGGCTTACAGTCCAAGAACATCTTGAACGTGCACACCGGTGGATTTACCAATCCCCCTGCTGGACCCTGTGGCCCTGTAGTGTGTGTCTGAACGTAGTTCGCGATTGCCTCCGCGACCCTGTTATTAATCAAGTCATTGAGCTCAGCCACTGTCATTTGTACGTTCCCCTCGGCCATTATCTTCCTAATTAAAAGAAATGGTAGAGTGTTATCAAAGTCCAATGTGAAACGTGTAAACAATACAATAAACAACAAACATGTAGTGTAGAAATCAACACAACGGTTGTCAATAAATAAAAATTTTCAATAGATAGAAATCTGATTGAATACATTACTTTTGAAATCAAAACATAAATTTTCCAAACATCTAATGTAAGGACACAACCCGCCCCTAATAAGTTTAAACAAACTAAAGAAAATCAATCATCCTCAACAGTAGATTCAGGATCAGAATCAACAGCTGGTGCTGGTTCTTCCCCTACCTCCTCTTCATCTTCTTCATTCTCCTCTTCATTCTCCGAGACCACTAAATCCTCCAAGGCTTCAAGTCTGCCTTCCAAAATCTCAGCTCGGTTCTCAGAAGCTTCAAGACGACCAATCAAATGGATGATCTCATCTCGCATGTCATTAACCAGATGAGCAAGGTTATCTTGTCTTTCGTTAGCATCCCAGAGTTCTCGAACATTGTACTCAATCCTATCATTTGCCCAGTTTAAGTCCTCACGTAGTTTGGCAATCTCCTCAGAATCAGTCCGTTGCCTCTTAGGCTCAGGAATATCTAATGCAGGTGGTGGATGAGTAGAAGGTCCCTCAGCAGGAATCTCCTGAGTACCCTCTGCTAGCTCCTCCTCCGGATCCTCATCCGGGTCCTCATCCGGATCCTCCTTTGGGTCTGAATCATCTCTCTCAGATGGTGGAGGAGATGGGATAGGTGGTGCTGGTGATGATGGTGGTGCTGGAACTACCGGCTCCTCATCCTCCGAATCATCAATGTATATGTATGGTGCTGATGATGAAGATGCCATGCCTGTTACATAATACTTTATGTAAGTGCAGTGCTATAGAATTGTGTAAGCAAGTCTATTACATAATGCCATATGTAATTTCTAAGTGAGATGTGTAAGCATGCGTGTCTAATGTCTAACAGTCATAGTCTAAGTCTACAAATGCAAACCTAGTTCGCTATAACCTATGGCTCTGATACCAATCTGTCACACCCCCAATTTCCAACTAACGAAATCATACCGTTTGGGAACGTGACAAACCAGGATCTCAGATCATTAGACATAACGAAGACCTCTATATGAATTTCAAAACATACTTTGGTCTAAAACTGTAACAACAAAGTTTTCAAAGTTTGCGGAAGCGTTTTAAAACCATAACAAACATAACAGTTGTAAAATGTAAATTACAATGCAAAGTTTTAAATTCAAATCTAAATATCTATAATGTAAAGACATGCATGCGACTCAATCTCCTAGTCCATGCCTGCTTTCTTGTGCACCTTAGCGTCCTGAGAAAACATGTAAATCAAGTCAACACAAAGGTTGGTGCATAACACAGGTTTAAGCATTCACAAATGTTGAAACCACAGTTTGAATATAAAGTTTGCAGATAACATAATCACACATTGCATAGTCATGATAGCTAGTCATATATACTATTTACATAAGTGGTCGACACCGAAGCTGACTAGTGCATGCTATCGCATGTTTTGCCTTGCCACTATTGTCTAGCACAAACAATAGTAATGAGTGTTTGGTCAGTCAAACACCTGCGTAGATCCCATCTACCAAGTGAGGTTTGTCAAACCTAATATATCTATTTCCAACTACCACGCTTTGCGCTACGGCAAACTAAACGGTTCGAAGTGTAAGGACTTGTAAATGCTATGTTGTCACATAATGTAAACAGTTAACTCATGCAAGTGATATGTATCTAAAATGTTTGTTGCACATGTTTTCTCCCCCAAAACAGTTTAAAATAAGAAAGGGCCGTGTACGCACCTTTGACTGTTGCAGAATGATCAAATACGTGAACTCGCGTAGAAGATCCTCTTACGAAGAATTTGTGTTTAAACAATAACGTTGTGTCATTCGAGATGTTGTTTTGTGCTTGAAATCACATACGTGTCAACACACGTATGCTAGAGTGTTAGAAATGTGCATACGTAAGTACGCGTGACTTTGAACTCGTTTAAATAAAATCATATATGATTTTATTTAAATAAACGTAATTGTACGCGATTACGTTTTCGTTCTAAAATATGAATTTTATTATTCAAATGTGTTCGGGATTCCGTTACGGTTCCAACGCAATTTGAACGAGTTAAATCAGAGTTGAAATAAGAAAGTTATGAACAAAATACAAAAATTTGTTCAAAACTCAAAAACCAGTGAGGCACAGGTTCAAACCTGTGACCTCCCGGACTCCATGCCTAAGCCCAAACCAGTTGATCTGCTACAGATTTCATTGTTGGATCCTGATTCATAATTCTTTTAAGCCCAATAAGCCTACTAACCCTTTGTTTGTCCTAACCGAATCGTATAACCCTCAATTGAACCCCAATTCGAACCCGATTAAACCCAAAACCTTAGGGGTTTTGTTTCAACACTCAAACCGAACCTAAGTGTTATTTCAATTCCATGGATCATTAACTCAAAGCCCTCGAATAAGATAGAAAGAGTTTTTGAACGTGAATCCCCAACTTATCATCTAATCTTGTTAAATTCGCTGATTAAAAATAAAAGTTTCATAGGGTTTTCGTTATTACTGAGATTCCCAACTGTTCATTACCAACTAATTCGAGAAACGAGTTCAATAGTTCTAAAAACCCCAAACGGTTTTGTCCTTAGAACCCTAACAACCAAAATCCTAAAATTCGTGTGTTTCTTATGCAATTAACTTAGGGATTTCCTTGAGTATTGAATCTCGAAACTCTCTGTGATAATTAATTAGATTTTTAAACTCGTTTGATACAAAATCCCCAAACCGTTTATCATAAGAAGCCCTAGAATTCGAAATCGGTTAAATCGAAGTTGTGATATGAAATTGATATATTAGTTAGCATGATCGGCAGCTTCTGAAACTATCCATTCATATAAATTTTATTTTTAAACTCCTTAGGATCAAAACCCCCAAATCGTTTTTGTATAAACCCTAATTGATCGAATTCATACAATTCGATATTAGAACTCCTAATTAGCATGGGAGTTGTCTTAGTCGATCGTTTTAGAGTGTATAGGAGTGATTTCTTACCTGATCGGAGATCGAATTGGTGAAGATTGACTTTAAGCTTGAGTTCGACCACCCCACGATCGGATTCTCCTCTCTGGAACTATTGAGATCGAATTTTTGTGTGATAAGGACTCTAAAGATGCCGATTTATGATTAGAAATGTGCAATAATGGTAGTATTAATCGAATTGTGAAATTTGTATGTAAACCATTGACGGTTACATCTCTTGGGTTCACTTTTGATTCAATTCGACGAATTAATTACACCATAACGTATGGAAACTGATAACAATCATCAATAGAATGATTAAGGTTAATCAATTTCGGTTTTTACTTAGATTTAATGTGAAATTCGAACTTAATTAACAATTTGGCCGAATTTTGACTTGTAAAATTCAAAATTGATACCAACAATCAATTACAAGTTTGATCTTTGCAAATTAAACACTTTGGAACTGATTTTGCTTGATTCCAATCCCTTGGGTTTGATTTTTCTCGATTACATAACATCTCGGTTTAATCTAGAGTTAACGGAGTTAATCCGAATTGCCGAATTGTCACTAATTGGGCCACTTAGAATATTGTTGGCTAGGTTAATCCTTTTGGGCCTAATAAATACAATTGGGCCTACCTTGGGCCTCATTGGGCCTACCTTGGCCTCATTGGGCCTACCTTGCCCTCATTGGGCCTACCTTGGCCTCATTGGGCCTACCTTGACCTTCTTGGGCCTACCTTGGCCTTATTGGGCCTACTTCTATTCAAGTGGGCCTACGAGGGTGTGACAATCCGACTTTTTACACTAACCTTGTTAACGGGAGATGGTGATATCATAGGCCCAACAGAGATAATGTGGGCCCAACAGGACAAATGTAGGCCCTATAAGGCCAGTGTAGGTCCAATAAGACCAATGAAGGCCCAACAAGCCCAACAAGGCTAATGAAGGCCCAGTAAAGTCAAGGAAGACCCAACAAGACAAATCAGGTCCACTGAAGTCTATGAAGGCCCAACAAAGTTCAGTAAGGCCCAATAGGGTCAAATGAGGCCCAATGTAAACAAAGTAGGCTTAGTAAGGCCCAATAAGGCCCAGGGAGGCCCAATGAGGTTTAGGAAGGCCCAGTAAGGTAAGATTGGCCCAATGAGTTTAAATGAGGCCCAATTGTATTTGATAAGCCCAAATTGGGTAAATTAGCCCAACAATATTCTAAGGGATTTTAGATTTAATTTTGTAAATCGAAACGATAAGTTATTGATCCAGAATAATATATATGGATTAAGAAGTAAGCAAAAATCAGATTTTAAGTGTTTAATTTCAAGAATTAGCCCACAAGTTAAGATAATGGTTGATTTTGACTTTTAAAAGTCAAAATTCGTTTATGGAATTGGGGCAAATTCAAAATTCGTAATGGGGAGTGTTGTAACCGGGAATTAATGGCTCTTAATCATCTTATTGATGATTACTAATGAGTATCAACTGTTACTAACCTATTGATTAGTCGAATTTACACTTGATGGCAATAAAAAGTCGAAACCGTCATTAGGGAGTTATAGAACTCGCACAACCCGACCATAATTCTCAAAATTGGAACTTCAGAACACTCAATCGGCATCTTTAGAGTCTTCCTCATACACCAATTCGATCTCAGTAGTTCCAGACAGAAGGACCGATCCAGAGGGGGCCGAACTTAAGACTCAAAGTCGATCTCCATCGATTAATCATCAAATCAAGTAAGTAATCGATCCTACATCTTCTAATATGGCCGACTAAGGGTTATCCTAAATCAATTGCAACTGTTAACATCGTTTTGATGAAGTTCTAGTAATTAGGGTTCATATCAAAACGGTTTTGGGGGTCTTGATCTTAAAGATATTGATAATTGAATTAAATGATATAGAAAGCTTCATAAGTGATCGATTAAGGTTAATGATAGGTTAATTTCATCAAAACAGTTCGAATTGATGGTTCTCGATTTCTAGGGTTCTTAGGATAAAATGAATTGGGGGATTTGGTCGACATGGATTCCAGAATCAAATTAAATGGTTCTGTGAGTTTCAGATAGTTTCGATTAAGATAAATACTATGTCAATTTGATGTTAAAACAACGAATTTAATGATTTTGAATTACGATTTGAGAACTTGAGTTCGAGACTATTAATGTCCGATTAATTGGGTAATTGGTGAATGATGTTTCAAATTATGATCATCTACAGATCCTATTAGACATCAGGAACAAAATCCCTAAGATTGTGGACTCGATCGGGTTCGAATTGAGGACCATTTGAGAAGTCTTTGCTTCGGCTAGGAATAACAAAGGGGAACCGGTTCATGTAGGTTTAAAAGGAATTAATTCCGGATAACAAACGCGATACCCTAGCGGGCGAGTTGGTAGATCATGTGTGTTGCGAGTGATAGGTCGCGGGTTCGAGCCGGGGGGGTGGCCGGTTTTGGGAAAAATACCATTTTTGGTATTTTTGGAATAACTTCTTCGTTCTAAATCCGTTTCGATCCGTTCAAGTTGCGTTGGAACCGTAACAGGAATACGGACACTTTGAAATAATAAAATTTATATTTTATCACGAAAACGAAATCGCGTATAATTACGTTTAATTAAATAAAATCGTATGTGATTTTATTTAAACGATTTCGAAAGCACGCGTACTTTTGTATGCATTTTCTTAACACTTTAACATACGTGTGTTGACACGTATGTGATTCCAAGCACAAAACGACTATTCGAATAACACAGTATTATTGTTTAAACACAGATCCTTCGTAAGAGGATTTTCCACACGAACTCACATAGTTGATCATTCTGCTATTATCAAAGGTGCGTACACGGCCCCTTTCTTATTTTAAACTGTTTTGGGGGAGAAAACATGTGCAACAAACTATTTTTAGATACATATCACTTGCATGAGTTAGCTGTTTACATTATGTGACAACATATCAACTTGAAAGTCCTTACACACCTCGAACCGTTTAGTTTGCTGTAATGCAAAGCGTGGTAGTTGGAAATAGATCTATTAGGTTTGACAAACCTCACCTGGTAGATGGGATCTACGCAGGTGTTTGACTGACCAAACACAATTATTACTATTGTTGTGATAGACAATAGTGGCAAGGCGAAAACATGCTATAGCATGGCAATCCGTCAGCTTCGGTGTCGAACACGTATGTAAATAGTTTATATGACTAGCTATCATGACTGTGCATGTGTGATTATGTTATCTACAATCTTGTTATTCAAACTGCTGTTTTGAACATTGTGATTACTTAAAACCTGTGTTATGCACCAACCTTTGTGTTGACTTGATTTGCATGTTTTCTCAGGACGCTAAGGCGCGAGTTAAAGCTGGCATGGACTAGGAGATAGAGTCTCATGCATTATAAACACTTTAAATATTTGAATTTGAATATTTAAGTATTTTGTTTTGTAATGTTTACTTTTCAACTGTTTATGGTTTTTAAACGCTTCCGCAACTTTTGTAAACTCTGAATGTTATGTTTTAAAGACCAAAGTATGTTTTGAAATTCATATAAAGGTCTTCGCTATGTCTAATGATCTGAGATCCTGGTTTGTCACGGTCCCAAACGGTGTGATTCCGTTAGTTGAAAATTGGGGGTGTGACAGATTGGTATCAGAGACATTGGTTATAGCGAACTAGGTTTGCATTTGTAGGCCTAGACTATGACTGTTAGACATTAGACACACATGTTTACGCATACTGCTTAGAAATTACATATGACATTATGTAATTGACTTGCTTACACATTCCATGGCATTGCACTTACATATGATATTATGTAACAGGCATGGCATCATCATCAGTTCCCTATATCTACATTGATGATTCCGAGGACGAGGAACCGATAGTTCCGGCACCACCGTCATCACCACCACCACCTATTCCATCACCTCCATCATATGAGGGAGATGACTCAGACCCAGACGAGGATCCAGAGGAGGATCCAGACGAGGATCCCGAGGAGGATCCAGATGAGGACCCGGATGAGGATCCGGAAGAGGAGCTGGTGGAGGGCACTCAGCAGATCCCTGCTGAGGGACCTTCCACACATTCACCACCAGCACTAGATGCTCCTGAGCCTAAGAGGCGAAGGACGGACGCTGAGGAGATCGCTAAATTGTGTGAGGATTTGGAGGAAGCAGAAGACAAGATAGCACAGAGATCTCAGGAGTTATGGGATGCTATTGAGAGGCAGGATAATCTTGCCCATCTAGTTCATGACATGCGTGATGAGATGATCAATTTGATTGGTCGTCTAGAAGAGTCAGAGAACCGAGAGGAGATCTTGGCAGGCAGGGTTGAAGCTTTGGAGGATTTAGTGGCCTCTGAGAATGAGGAACAGGATGAGGATGAGGAGGAGGAACCAACACCAGTTGCTGAGTCCGATCCTGAATCCACCGTTGAGGACGATTGATTGTTTTCATTTCTTTCTTGTTTTATTTAAACTTATTAGGAACGGGTTGTGTTCCTACATTGGTAGTTTGAAAACTTGTATTTCATTTCAAAAGTATTGTACTCAAAGAAAGTTGCTATTTATGGAAGAATTATTATTTATTTTCAACAGTCGTGTTGATTTATATTACATGTTGTGTTTGTTGTTTTACTTACACATGTCACATTAGATTTTGACTTCGTGCTAACACTTCTTATAAATAGGAAACTAATGGCTGAGGGAAACGTACATATGACTGTTGCTGAGCTCAATGAGCTAATCAACAACAGACTTGCAGAGGCAATCGCACAGTATGCTCAGACTCACAACACAGGACCACAGGGTCCAGCTGGGGGATTGGTTAACCCACAAGTCTGCACGTTCAAGATGTTTTTGGACTGCAAACCACACAATTTCAAAGGGTCGGAGGGGGCCATTGGACTCCTTCGGTGGATTGAAAAGGCTGAGTCTGTATTCGAAATGTGCAACTGCCCTAATGAAAGCAAGGTGAAATTTGCTACGGGAACATTGGAGGGTCCAGCACTAACTTGGTGGAACTCAAATGTCCAGACTCTGGGGTTGGGAGAGGCAAATGCCTTAACATGGAATGACTTCAAAACTTTACTGCAAGAGGAGTACTGTCCTCGCAGTGAAATGCAGAAGTTGGAGGAGGAATACTGGCACCTCAAGATGGAGGGGTCAAACATTGAACAGTACACGACCAGGTCACACGAGTTGGCCAGACTGCTTCCACACATGGCTACTCCAGCCAGTAAGTGGATTGAAAGGTACATTGGAGGACTAGTGCCTCAGATTCAGGGGTTGGTAACTTCAGCAAATCCCACCACCATCCAACAAGCTGTTCGTTTAGCGCATCAGCTTACTGACCAGGCAGTGTTACAGGGGACTCTGCCCAAACGAACATCTGCTACCAAGGTAGGAGATCATAAGAGAAAGTGGGAAAGTAACAACTTCAAGGGTAACAACCAACAATCATATCAGCAAAACCGGAAACAAGACTCAAACAAGTCTTATCATGGTTCAAGCAGTGGTCAGCAATCATCATCGTCGGGGGGTTATATTGGCAAGCACCCCAAGTGCAACAAGTGTGGTTACCATCATGCAGGTAACCAATGTGAGAGAGCTAAGTGCCAGAGGTGTGGCAAGATTGGGCATGCGGCTAAGGATTGTCGCGGGGAGCTACAGAACAACAACAACCAGAACAATAACCAGAACAACGCTCAGAAGGGTTGTTTTGAGTGTGGCAAAATGGGGCATTTTAAGAAAGATTGCCCACAGCTCAAGAAAGGCGGAGACAATAATGCCAATGGCAATGGAAATGGCAACGGTAATGGAAATGGCACCAACAACAACAACAATAACAACAACAACAACAACAATGGTGCTAGAGGCAGGGCGTTTGTGATTGGAGGACGTCAAGCGCGGGAGGATCCCAACATTGTTACGGGTACGTTCCTCTTAAATAATCACTATGCCTCTATGTTATTTGACACCGATGCCGATCGGAGTTTTGTATCTAGTTCACTTGCTAAGTTGCTAAATGTTAGTCCCACTGCCTTAGATAGTCCATACACTGTGGAATTAGCTGATGGTAAGTTGATAGTAGTGGAAAATATCTTTAAGGGATGTATTCTTGATTTGATGGGTCAAACATTAGAGATTGATCTGATGCCTATTGCCTTAGGCAGTTTTGATGTAGTTATTGGCATGGACTGGTTGTCCAAAAACCAGGCTGAAATCGTATGCCATGAAAAGATTGTTCGCATACCTCTTCCGCAGGGAGAGACATTGTATGTACAAGGCGAGAAGAGCAGTACGCCACTGCGTCTCATATCTTGTATGAAAGCACACAAATGTCTGCGGAAAGGTCATACGGCAGTTATAGCACTTATAACTGAAAAGCCGGTAGCTGAGAAGAAGCTTGAAGATATACCAATAGTTTGTGAATTTCCGGAGGTATTTCCAGAAGACTTGCCGGGATTACCTCCTATCAGACAGGTGGAATTCCGAATCGACCTTACACCAGATGCAGCACCGATAGCTAGGGCACCTTATCGACTTGCACCGTCAGAAATGCAAGAGTTATCTACACAACTGCAAGAGTTGTTGGATAAGGGTTTTATACGACCTAGTTTTTCACCATGGGGAGCTCCAGTTTTGTTTGTAAAGAAGAAGGACGGAACCTTCCGTATGTGTATCGATTACCAGGAATTGAACAAGGTTACTATCAAGAACCGGTATCCGTTACCCAGGATTGACGATCTGTTCGATCAATTGCAAGGTTCGAGTTACTACTCGAAGATTGATCTCAGGTCTGGTTATCATCAACTAAGAGTCCAGGAGGAGGATATTCCGAAGACAGCATTCAGGACACGCTATGGCCATTATGAGTTCTTGGTCATGCCATTTGGGTTGACAAACGCTCCAGCTGTATTCATGGATCTCATGAATCGTGTTTGTAAACCTTATCTTGATAAGTTTGTCATTGTTTTCATTGATGACATTCTCATCTATTCACAGTCTGAGGAGGAACACGCTGAACATCTTCGATTACTACTAGAGCTATTGAAACAAGAACAATTGTACGCTAAGTTCTCGAAATGTGATTTCTGGATGCGAGAAGTACAATTTCTGGGTCATATAGTTAATGAAAAGGGCATACATGTTGATCCAGCGAAGATTGAAGCGATTAAGAATTGGGAAGCGCCAAAGACCCCTACCGAGGTACGACAATTCCTTGGTTTGGCGGGTTACTACCGACGATTTATTGAGGGATTCTCAAAGATCGTTCAACCACTTACAGCTCTTACGCACAAGGGAACAAAGTATAACTGGACGGATAAACAAGAAATTGCGTTCCAGTTATTGAAACAGAAGCTTTGCAGCGCACCGATTCTGTCCTTACCGGAAGGGACGGAAGACTTCGTGGTGTATTGTGATGCATCTGCACAGGGTTTGGGATGTGTGTTGATGCAACGTGATAAAGTGATTGCTTATGCTTCCAGACA